>PVKH010013460.1:0-16854 GCA_004027955.1 Chaetophractus vellerosus | reverse complement strand
GGACTCGGTCTCCTCTCTAGCACCCACAGCCATCCTCCGAAAGCTGACTCCCAACTCGACTTCCCCAGCCGGCCCCTCTTCCTGAGCTCCAGGCTTGCTTATCACTGCCCACTGGATGTCTCTGCCTAGAAGTCTAACCAGGATCCTCAAGTGAACACGCTTCTGTCTAAACCCCGGACACTCGCCAACACCCCAAAATTGTTCCTCGGTGTCGTCTGCATTTCAGATCATGGCAAAGCCATCCCTGAAAGTTGCTCTGGCCACAAGCTGAGGTGCCTCCGTGACCCGTCCCTTTGTCTCTCACCTTACAGCCTGCTACTTACAGTCATGTGTCTCTTCTGTTAAGACAGCCACAGACTCAGCCACGCCTCACCCCCTCTGCTGCCACCCATGCTGGCCCAGCAAGCCTCTACTGTCCTTGGGTAATTGACCTTCAGCTTCGGCCTTTGCTTCCCTGCAGTTACAAACTGTCCACATAGTGTACAGAGTGAACTCCTAGAGGCGTGGATTAGATTACAACAGACCCCCGCTCAGAGCTCCCCACCAGCCTCCCATCCCATCAGACTAAAAGCCGACATCCTTACCAGGTCTTAGGGGGCCCCACGTGATCGAGCACCTCATACCTCTGGCCTCCTCTTCTACCCTGTCCCACTCAGCCCCTTCCTCAAGTGCCTCAGGGCCTTTGCATGTATTTGTTCTGCTCCAGAAACCTGCACAGGTGCCCCTTGCTCCTTTCCATCTGGCTACAGTGTTCTTTGCAAGGCCTTCCCTTACTACCTCTTATAAAATAGCATTTTATAAGAGGTAGTAAGGGAATTTTCTTGTGGTTTTTTTCCCACTAGAATACAACCTCCTTGAGGAGAGGGGCTTTCTGTACTTTGTTTACAGCTTTACTCTACCTCCAGAACCACAACCATGCTTGGCCCGTAGGAGGCGCTCAATAAATAGTTGGTGACTCACCAATGAATGCAATTTCCGTTTAAACAAAAGTTATTTATCTGAAAATTATTTACCACAATTGTTGTTTATCTTTGTTAGCAATCCTTGGAGTCATACATGCTTGAAAGCAGGCAAAAATGTCTACTCCCAAGAGGAGGAAATTACATCTTTTCCCATTGGAAAGAGCTATTTAGGCACTATTGACTTCCTGGAATGGGTTTCCTGGAGCCTTGGGCCAAGGCTTTCCTTCAATCGGCCTCACAGTGTTAGGCTGTGGTCAGTCTCATTACTGGCCGCGGGTGGGAAAACTTATTTTTGAAACACGGCGCCATCCCCCTGGTTGAGGCAGTGATCGGCTGTCCAGGCCCCCGGGAACGAGCGCGGGCTTTCTGCTAGAGAAGCCTCAAGACACGTCCTCAGTTACAGAGAGGACAAGCCCGTCCTGCTCGTGGACTTCAAAGCTTGGCCCAGTTTGCAGAGTCATGGAGTGGAGCTTTGAATCTGGCTCCTGTGAAGTTTCTTATTATATCCTTTTCCTCGAAACACCATGAAACAACGCAACGACCTGGCTCCAGCCACCATCTGCCGCGTGTTCCCGTTATCCTCCCGGCGCCTTGGCGCCGTCCCCTCGCCTCTCTGCTTTCCTTCTTCCCATTTGTCCCTCAGCCATTTGTAATCTGACTTCTGCTACCTCCGCTCCACGGAAATCTTTCTTCCCAAGGCGGCCAAGGACAGGCTCATTTTCAAGCACAATGGATAGTGTTTTCCGGCTTTATCTCACTGAAACTCTTAGGTGCTTGTTAAAATGTCATTGGTTATTTCCTCTTCCCCAAGCCCTGTCGTTGTGACAGCTCATGCTCTGCACGTCTTCCTAGGTCTGGCCAGGCCTCGTGGGGTGCTACTTGTGGAGTGTTCCCTGCGGGGTACTCCTGCAGAATGCTCCCTGTGGAGTGCTCCCAGTGGGTGCCTCTGTCACCTGCTGAAGACCCACCTCTTTCAACTGGAGAGTCCCAGAATCTCTATCTTCAGGCTGGAACTTTTGAGCTTCAGGTTCTCAGACTCGATTGTCCAGAAAGAATCTCATTTCCTTTCTCCAGCTAACTGCCTAGTAGCTCCGGAGCCTTCTCCTCTACCCCACAAGGGGCTTTTGGGCACACACCTGGAGTACCAGCACCGGCGTTTTGTCATCTGTTCATTTTCCTTCATCCCTCCTGTCACTACCTTTCCAGGCTCCTAGGACCGCTTCCCTGCTTTGCCGTAACAGCCCATTGGTGGGGTTCACTCAGGAAACCCCCCGCCTGGGCACGAGCCATCCCGAGACCTCCGCACAGTGGCTCCTCACGGGAAGCGAGGTGGGTGAGGGTCTCAGCCTCATCGGCTATCGCCCTCCGGCCCTCGGTCACCTTTCCTAGCAAATGAGGAGGACCGGCAGGTCCAGGAGGCGTCCCTCCAGAAGTTACACTGCTTGCTTTTACATTTTTATAGAAGAACAGGAGGCAGTCGGTCCATCTGCGTCTCACGTAAAAGAAGGCTGTCGTGGGGTCCCCGCCACGCACCCTGAATTTCTGCCCCCGTGAGGTCGCTCAGGCGGTTGGCCCCACTGGACCTGCCGGCAGACTTTCCCCGCGGGGTGAGCTGTGCCAGCGGGGCCGGGGCCTGCTGAGAGGAGCGCAGCGGGCTGGGGCTTCTGTGCGCCGAGCCTGCGCGGGGGTGAAATGTTCGGAGACGGCGAATAAGTGGCGAGCCAGGCACGGTCCTCAAACACTAACTCTTTCCACCGAAAGACACTCCCTCCCTGCCTCACGCTCTTTCTTCAGTGGACACACACGGCTTTCAGTGCATTCACCCGGCTTTATGTCTCCAACAGGGTCACAGAGTTTTCCTTACATCCTCTCAAAATATCCTGAACAGGCCTCAAAACCTCCCAGTTTTCCTCTAATAGCCTATTATATATTTCTAGTACACCAATTTGTCATCTTGACACATTTTCTCGACATAATTTTAACCCAGACTTCTGGCTTATCTCTTCTTAGTTGATTTTGGCCCAGGCTTTTAGTATTTGATATTTGTCTTTGTGAGGCGGTTCTCCTCTGCTCCCTGCTCCTTCCCCGGGATGCTTTTATTTGTCCACTATTGCCTTTATCACAGAGAACTAGTATTTTTGAGGATTTATTTCGTGTTTAGGCTTCCACTAATGAATTTTTTTTCAGGTTAGTTTATGTAGCACAAAACAATGCCGTGATGTAAATACTATTATTTTCATTTCACAGGTGCTGCAACTGAGGCTTAGAGAGTTAACTGGCTAAAGAGCAAATATTTAGGAAGTGGTGCAACTGATTCTGATTCCAGAAATCTGTCACTTGTGCAAATATGGATGGCATTTAGAAAGTTTGGGCATTTTTGCATTTTTTTTTCCTTTTTTAGGAGGTACCGGGGATTGAACCTAAGGCCTCGTACGTGGGAAGCAAGCACTATATCCGCTCCCCAATGAGAGTTGGTTTTTTCATTTGTTTGTTTGCTTGTTTTGTTTTTAGGAGGTACCGGGGATTGAACCCAGGACCTTGTATATGGGAAGCAGGGGCTCAACCACTTGAGCTACATCTGCTCCCCCAAAACAACTTTTTAATCTTACCTCCTTTAATAGTTAAAAAATAGTATCATTGTAGATTAGATTTATGTTTAAGTATGAAAATATTTTTCTCTGTGTAAGAAACCATTGTGTTTTCTTTTGCTACGAACTGTAACTTTATACTCTTTTCATATTTTTATTGGATTGTTGGTTTAATAACTCGGTCATTTTTAGGACTCTATAAAATATTTTAATTATCCCTTTGTCTCAGTATGACTTGTTTACTTTCCATACTTCATTTACCATTTATTATTCGAAATTATTAATTGTAGTCTTTCCAGTTGGAAACAATGTTCTCTAATCAAATACTTCATTACTGAGAAATTCCAGCTAATAAATATAGAAGAAATACTATCATTAAGGAGTCACCCTTTTGCAGCCCTAATGAAATAATGCATCTACAGGGAAAAACACGAATAGAAACTAAAACATTAAAAGGTCGACCAGGAACTTTAGAATAGATGATGCCAGCCGATAACACTTGAACTCAGTAATCGTTTTTCCCGCAGCACGGGAAAGGTGCCTTTCCCCCGTCTCCCCAGCCCCTGGTAATGCGAATTTGCTATCATTTAAGTGGTGTTATACCATATTTGTCCTTATGTGGCTGGCTTATTTCACTCAGCATAATGTTTCCAAGATTCTTCTATGTTGCAGCTTGCCTCGGATCTTCATTCTTTCTTATGGCCAAATAACGATCCCTTGTGTGTATCCACCACAGTTTGTTTATCCATTCATCTCTTGATGGACACTTAGGTTGTTTCCACCTTTTGGCTGTTGTGAATGATGCTACTATGAACAATGGGTCACGACCATCTCTTCGAGACCCTGTTTTCACTTTTTCTGTGTGTATATCCAGAAGAGGAATTGCTGGGTCATAAGGTTATTGTGTACTTAACTTTTTGAGGAAACACCATGTTGCTTTCCACTGTGGCTGCACCATTTTACTTTCCCACCAATAATACACTAGGGTTTCCAATTTCTCTTCACCCTCACCACTTGTTATTTTCCATTAAAAAATAGCTATCCTTGTTGAGTGTGAAGTGGTATCTCACCATGGTTTTGATTTGTAGTTCTCTAATGACCAATGATGTTGGTCATCTTTTCATATACCTGTTGGATATTTTTATATCTTCTTTGGAGAAGTCTTTTGCCCATTTTCTAATTGTGCTGTCAGTCTTTTTGTTGTTGCATTGAAAACTTCTTTGTGTATTCTGGATATTAAGCCCTTATCTGGTATATGGTTTGCAGCTATTTTTTTCCCATTCTGTAAGTTGTCATTTCACTTGATAATTTCCTTAAATGCACAGAAATTTTATATTTTGATGAAGTCAAATTTACCTATTGTTTCTTTCTTTTTGCTGCATTAAAAAAACTTTTTATTGTAGTAATATACAGATAACTAAAAATTTCCCATTTTAACTACTTCCAAGTGTGTGATTCTGGGGTATTATTGACATTCGCAGGGTAGAGTTACCATCACCACCACGCGTTCCTGGACTTTTTGGTCACCCCCAACAGGAACTACACCCATTAACCTCAGCCCACCATTCCCCCACACCATGGCCCCTGGTGACCTGCTGCTTTTAACATATGTCAATAGCTAATACAGCAAACACTTTACGTGCTCTTATATGGCGACCACTTAATGTTTAAGACAAATGACAAAGTGTTTACTTGTGCATAGTTCATATCTCCTCATACTAAAATAAATCACATTCTTGTCAGGGACTTTGAAAAAAAATTAAGTTAGCACTAATATTTTTATTATGGCATAAAGCAGTGTTTTATACATTAACTCAATTTTACTGTAAAACCTTTTTATATATAACTCTAGAGAAACTGCTATACAGATAGCTCCAACTTAAAAATGGGCTGTATTTTAAAAATCCATTGAGTTGTTTGGTAATTAAATTGGAAAATATTTTCTTTGTAGAAAATAGTAAAAATAACATTTCTCAGGCCAGCCTAAGAAGCGCATAAGCCAAATAATGGAATATACATTTATAAATATGGTTTGAGTTCTGGGATCCAGAACCAACTTTAATGCTATTTCTTTTTCTTGGGTTAGGTCTGATTATTTTTCTTTAGGATAACCGACATCAAGGTTTTAGCTGTTCCTTCCTGAAGGGCAGGTGCCATATCCTTTGATTGGGAGACCATAAAGAATAGGAGTAGAAGTGATAAAATTGACAAAGGGACCAAGAAATAAAAGCAAAGGGAATTTCTGAGAAAAGAGTGCAAGAAACATCCAGTCAGGATCCAAGGTTAAAACTCAAGTTCAAATAGTAAAAGGACCCTGCCTCAAGGATCAAGTTGGCTGTCAGAGTCCTTGATTACAAGAAGCAGTAAGATATAAAGACCCAGTTAAGTGAGAGAAACAAGGGTCTAGAAATATTTTAGTTGTTTTTTATTTGTTCAAAATAATTAAATGAAAATGAGACCAATCATACATTTTTTTCTCTTTTTAAGTGAATCTTGATACGTAAAGCATAAAATCCACCCAAAGTGTATACTCAATGGTAATTGGCATAACCACATAGTTGTGCATTCCTCACTTCTATCATTATTAGAACATTTACATTATTTCAATAATTAAAATGATAATAAAGAAAAAACTGACAAACAAAAAATTCATCACTTCTCAGTGTCTAAGTTTCCCCTGCTGTACCTAGCTGCTATTTCTGGCTAGTCTTGCATTTTTATTTATTTATTTTAAAGCAGTTTTACTGAGATATATTCACATACCATACAATCTATCCTAAGTATATAATCAATAGGTCTTGGTATAATCACAGTGTTGTGCCTTTATCACTAAAAAGTTTTAGAACAATTTCATTACTCCAAAAAGAAAAACTCCACACCCTTAGCTATCACCACACAATTGCTCTATCTTTCCACAGCCCTATATAACCACTTATCTAATTTCATCTTTATAAATTGATTTATATTTATATATTAAATAATTGGACTCATACAATACATAGTACTTTGTGCCCGGTTTCTTTCATTTAGCATAATGTGGTTCTTTTTTTTTTGTCTGATATTAACATCTTATAACATTAACATACATTTGTTCAGTTTCAAAGAAAAACAGTCTTACATATGCAATATGAACCGTATTTGTATTTCACATGAGGTTTTACTATGCTACACACTCCCATGCTACTTTTTTTAGCTTTCCTTTTAGTAATTTATATGACCTTAGACTTTCCCTTTCAACCACTATCATAACCATATAATAGCACTGCTAATTAGAAACATTATGTTGTGCTTTCACTTTTTCTATTCATTTCCAAAGATTAACACATATCGTTTTTTGTTTTTTTTTTTTACCAATTCTGTACTAGCTAACCCTCAGCTCTCCATTCTCTAAATTCATTCTATTTTATGGTGACCCATATTCAAGTTATTAACTCGATAAGACTATACAACCGTACAGTATTTGTTCTTTTGTGTCTGGCTTGCTTCGCTCAACGTAAGTCCTCCAGGTTCATCCATGTTGTCACATGCTTCACGACTTCATTTCTTCTTACAGCTGCATAATATTCCACCATGTGAATACACAGTTTGTTTACCCATTCATTCATTGATGGACACCTGGGTTGTTTCCATCTTTTGGCAATCGTGAATAACAGTGCTATGAACATCGGTGTGCAGATGTCTGTTCGTGTCACTGCTCTCAGTTCTTCTGGGTATGTACCCAGTAGTGGTATTGCAGGGTCATGTGGCAAGTCTACATTCCACTTCCTTAGGGACTGCCAGACAGTCCTCCACAGTGTCTGTACCAACCTGCATTCTCACCAACAGTGAATAAGTGTTCCTATCTCTCCACATCCTCTCCAACACTTGCCGTTCTCTGTCTCTTTAATAGTGGCTGTTCTAATAGGGTGAAATGATATTTCATTGTAGCTTTGATTTGCATTTCCCTAATTGAAAATGATATTGAACATTTTTTCATGTGTTTTTTCACCATTTGTGTTTCTTTGGACAAATGCCTACTCAAGTCTTTTGCCCATTTTTTAATCAGGTTGTTTGTCTTTTTATTGTTGAGTTGTAGCCTCTCTTTATATATCAAGGATATTAAACCCTTCTTGGATATGTAATTTCCAACTGTTTTTCCCACTGATTTGGCTGCCTTTTCATCTTTTTGACAGTCCTTTGAGGTGCAAAAGTGTTTAATTTTGAGGAGGTCCCATTTATCTATTTTTTCATTTGTTGCCCATGCTTTGTGTATAAGGTCCAAGAAACTACTACCTACCACAAGATCTTTAAGATGCTTCCCTACATTTTCTTCTAGTAGTTTTATGGTCCTGGTTTTAATATTTAGGTCTTAGATCCATTTTGAGTTGATTCTGGGGTAGGAAGTGAGTTAGGGGCCCCGTTTCATTCTTTTGGTTATGGATATCCAGTTCTCCCAGGACCTTTTGTTGAAGAGACTATTTTGTCTCATTAACATGGACTTGGTAGGTTTGTAAAACCAGTTGGCTGTAGAGGTGAGGGTTTATTTCTGGACTCTCAATTATATTCCACCAATTGATATGTCTATCTTTATGCCAATACCATGTTATTTTGACCACTGTAGCTTTGTAATATGTTTCAAGTTCAGGTAGTGAAATTCCTCCCATATCGCTCTTCTTTTTTAGAATGTTATTGGCTATTTGGGTGCACTTTCCCATCCAAATAAATTTAGTGATTGTTTTTTCTTTATCTGTAAAGTAGGCTGTTGGAATTTTTATTGGTATTGCATTGAATATATAAATCAGTTTGGGTAGGATTGACATCCTCACAATATTTAGTTTTCTAATCTATGAACATAGAACATTGATTTCTTTTAGCTTTGTTTTGTAGTTTTCTGAATATAGGTCCTGTACTTCTGTGGTTAAATTGATTCCTAGGTATTTGAGTCTTTTTGTTGATATTGTAAATGGATCCCCACCCCCGATTTCCTCCTCAGATTGTTTAATAGTAGTGTACAAAAACATTATGGGTTTTGTATGTTGATCTTGTATCCTGCTACTTAGCCGACCTCATTTATTAGTCCAAGTAGCTTTGTCTTAGACGTATCAGAATTTTCTGAATATAAGATCATGTCATCTGCAAATAGAGTTTTACTTCCTCTTTTCTTATTTGGATGCCTTTTTTTCTTGCCTAATTTCTCCAGCTAGAACTTCTAGCACAGTGTCGAATAACTGTGGTCACAGTGGGCTTCCTTGTCTTCTTCCCGATTTTATAGGGAAAGCTTTCAACTTTCCCCCATTGAGTATGGTGTTGGCTGTGGATTTTTCATATATGCCCTTTATCATATTGACGAATTTCCCTTCTATTCCTATCTTTCAAAGTGTTTTTTATCAAGAAAGGATGCTGGATTTTGTTGAATGCCTTTTCTGCAGCAATCGCGAAGATCATGTACTTTTTTTCCCTTCAATTTGTTTATGTGATATATTATGTTAATTGGTTTTCTTATGTTGAACTACCCTTGCATACCAGGAACAAATCCCCATTTGGTTGTGGTGTAAAATTCTTTTGATATGCTGTTGGATTCTATTTGCAAGTATTTTGTTGAGAATTTTTGCATCTATGTTCATTAGAGAGATAGAACTGTAATTTTCTTTTCTTGTAGTATCTTTTTCTGGCTTTGGTATTAGGGTGATGGCATCATGAAATGTGTTGGGTAATTTTCCCTCCTCTTCAGCTTTTTGGAAGAGTCTAAAAGGATTAGTGTTAATTCTTCTCAAAATGCTTGGTAGAATTCACCTGTGAAGCCATCTGGTCCTAGACTTTTCTTTGGAGATTTTTGATCACTAATTCAATTTCTTTAAATGTGATTGGTTTGCTGATTCCTTAAATTTCTTGTACTTTCAGTATAGGTTGTTTGTGTGTTTCTGGGAATTTGTCCATTTCATGTAGGTTGTCTACATTGTTGGCATACAGTTTCTCCTAATATCCTCTTAGGGTTCTTTTTATTTCTGTGGGGTCAGTTGTAACTCCTCCCCCCTTTCATTTCTGATTGCATTTATTTTCATCTTCTCTCTTTCTTCCTTTGTTACTCTAGCTAAGGGTTGTCAATTTTATTGATTTTCTCAAAGAACCAGCTTTTGGTTTTGTTGATTTTCTCTATTGCTTTTATTTTTTTTGGGGGGGGGGACTCAGTTTCATTTATTTTCATTGGTCTCAATATATTCACTAATTTTGGGGCCGGCTGGATAGCCCAGTGGATAGGGCGTCGGCATACCACACGGGAGGCCCTCGGTTCAGTTCCCGGGGACCTCTCCTAGCGGGCAGACCGCCTTGAGAATGGCAAGCTGCCATTGGTGGGCCAGAGCTGCCGTGGTCAGGGCAAAAAGCTGCCACGGACATGGCAAAAGCCGCCACGGGCAGGGCAGGTCACCCACGAATGGAGCGCAGCCAGCCACCCGCGAACTGAAAGCCGGCTGTGAATGGAAGCAGGAGCCGCCCACAAGCGGGGAAAGCCGCGCCTGCGCAGTGACCAGTCTTGGTGCGTCCCTGTGGGGGGGGGGAGATATGTAATAAAATAAATAAATCTTTAAAAATATATATATATTCACTAATTTCACTTACAATTTCTTCTTTGACCCATTGAATATGTTGTTCAGCCTCCACACATTTGCAAAATTTCTCCTATTCCACTGATTAATGATTTCTAGTTCATTCCATTATTATCTGAGAAGGTGCTTTGTATAATTTCAATCTTTTTATATTTAATGAGACCTGCTTTGTGACCTAACAAGTGGTCTATCCTGGAGGAAGACCCATGAGCCCTTGAGAAGAACATATAACCCGCTGATTTGGGATGTAATGCTCTGTACATGTCTGTTAGGTCTAGCTCTTTATCATGTTGTTCAAGTTCCCTGCTTCCTTGTTGATCTCCTGTCTCGTTGTTTTATTTAATGACATAAGTGGTGTGTCGAGGTCTCTGACTATTTTGTAGAGATGTCTATTTCTCCTTTGAGTTTTGCCAGAGTTTGCCTCATGTAGTTTGGAGCACCCTGGTTAAGTGCATAGACATTTATGACCGTTATTTCTTCTTAGTGGAGTATCCCTTTTATTAATAGATAATGGCCTTCTTTATCTCATAATTTTTTGCATTAAAAGTCTGTTTTGTCTGATATTAATATGGCTACCCTGCTCTTTTTTGGTTACTGTTTCCATGGAGTTTTTTCCAAACTTTCACTTTCGGCCGGTTTGCATCCTGGAGTCTAAGGTGAGACTCTTGTAGGCACCATATGAATGGCTCATGTTTTTTTTTATCCATTCTTTCAGCCTGTGTCTTTTGATTGGGGAGTTTAATCCATTCACGTTCATGTTATTACTGTAAATGCATTATTTACTGCCACCATTTCATTCTTTGTTTTTCATATGTCTTATCTTATTTTTGTCTGTCTTTTTATTCTTTTGGTTATTCTTTCTGCTATTCTTGCCTTCTACACACTCCTCCAAACTTCTCTCTCCTGTCTTTTTCTTTTCTTTTGGGCTATAAGGCTTCCATTAATATTTCCTGCAAAGGTGGATTCTTTTTCACAAAGTCTCCTAGTTTCTGTTTGTGACTATTTAAAACTCACCTTCATATTTGAAGTACAATTTTGCCATATAAGGAACTTTTGGCTGGCAATTTTTCTCTTTCAGTACCCTAATTGTATCATACCACTGTCTTCTCGCCTCCGTGGTTTCTGATGAGAAATCCACACTAAGTCTTACTGGGTGTCCCTTGGATGTGATGGTTTGCTTCTCCCTTGCTGCTCTCAGAATTTTCTCTTTTTCTTTGGTGCATGACATTCTGAGTAGTCTGTGTCTTGGAGTAGGGTTTATTCTGGTTGGGATACGCTGTGCTTCTTGGGCATGTGAGTTCATTTCTTTCATGAGTGTTGGGGGATTTTCATCCATTATTTCCTCAAAAACTCCTTCTGCTCTTTTTCTCTTCTCTTCTCCCTCTGGAACTCCCTGATATGTATGTTGTTGTGTTTCATGTTATCATTTGACTCTCTGAGCCCCTGCTCAATTTTTTCCATTCTTTTCCTCTTCAGTTTCAGCTATTCTGCCTTCAGTGTCACTTATTCTTTCCTCTATCATTTTGAGCCTGCTATTGTATGTCTCTAATATGTTTTTGAGACATAGATGACTGCCTTTCATTCTCATGAACTCAGTCACTTTTCTATTCAGGTTTTCAAATTCTTCTTTGTGCTTGATAAGTGTCTTCTTGAAGTCCTTTATCTATTTAGCCATATTGCCTTTCAACTCATTAATTTGATTTTGGAAATCTGTATGAATCTTGTTGATTAGTTGTCTCAAATCCTGTGTCTTATCTAAGTCTTCGATATATTCCTTCACTTGGGCCATTTCTTTCATTTTCTTAGTGTGGTTTGTAATTTTTTGCTGGTGTCTAGGCATCTGATTATGATGGTGAGTTTCCTCTGATGTTCTGTATCTTTCTCTTTTGTAGGGATTTAGTGGCAAAAGAATGTATTATTGCCATTCCTTGATTCTTGGTTCAAACTGTTCTAGGTCTTTGGGATTGTTCCTGTTAGTTACTCAAATCTGGGCCCTGGACCCAGTAATGTGTTGTAGACTCACTTCCAAGAACCTTGAGGAGGGAGGATATAAAGGCCATAGAAGCATCTCGTTTACTTTTTCTAAAAAAGATGTATTATTTATTTATTTCTCTCCACCCGCTCATTGTTTGCACTTGCTGTGTTTATTCATCTTCCTTGTGTCTTTAGGAGGCACCGGGAACTGAACCCAGGACCTCCCATGTGGGAGGGAGGCGCCTAATCGCTTGAGCCACCTCCGTTCCCTGCTTTCCCGTGCCTCTCATTTTGTTTTACTTCTCATGTCTCTTGTTGCATCAGCTTGCTGCACCTGCCTTTTGTGCCAGCTTGCTGTCTTCTTTAGGAGGCACCAGGAACTGAACCAAGGACCTCCCATGTGGTAGGTGGGAAATCAATTGCTTGAGTCACATCCACGTCCCTCTTATTTACTTTTAATTTCCTCACATGCACTTCCTTGGTCAGCCAGCAGGTGGCACTGTTAGAAAGCCCTCTCAGTTCAAAGCCTGGCCAGCTGTGTTTGCAGCAACATGGACCAGATCAATGGGGTAGAGGATCCTTCCTGGAGGCTAAGAGCCTCACAAATCAAACTTCTTTGAGACAGTTTTCCAACCTTTGCCAGCAGTGCCCTCCCTTTTCCCGGGTAGGTACCTTGTGCATCCTCGCCAACCAGTCTGGTCAGTAGGGAGGAGATTGAGAGGGTCACATCTCTTTAGCCCCTTGCTGGCTCCCAAGGCAAACAATGACTTGCCCCCCTCGCCTGGAAGGGCTTGTGGGGACACAGCAGACCAAATCTGTGGGTCCAAAGCTGAGTCAGCCTTAGGCTTGCCCCTCTCTCTCCTGTTCCCTGGAGAGGTGGATCCCTGGGGCCCCTTTTGTCTGTCACCACCAGGCTGAGGCCAGAGAATTCAATGCTTTCTCCTCGCGGGGGGCGGGGGGGGGTGGCACTGGCCACTCTAGCTGCTGTCTACTCATCACTGTCGAGGTTCCTTTCCTGTGCCCCTCTCTTCTGGGTGGTGACCAGCCTTCCCTTGTTGTCCTACACTTTAGAACTTTTCTCCCCCATGCCGACTTTGCTTGTCCTCGAGCTTATTTTTCTGTGAGAGACGAGAGTCCCATGTCTTTCTAATCTACCATCTTCCTACCATACATTTTTTTAATTCTCCTGTTATAGTATGTTCCCTGAGATTCCCCCACTACAGAATTTGGAGAATTAAGGGTGAAGACAAAGGTTCTCCTGAGCCATGGGACACATAGACTCCCAGAGAAGTAATACCCTCAAACCAGAGAGAGAAATAACCACATGGTTTGTCTTAAAAGGAAGCCTTTGACATCAGGATACAAATCTGAGTGCCCTCTGCCCTAATTCCCTCTTGGTAAATATTAAGGTTAACCCTCCAGAAGGCAGGAGTGGATTGCATTACTGTGCTAGCACGTTTTAACATGAGCGGACAACGCCTTGCCTTCTCTCGGTGCTGAGACCCCACGGGCTCCCTGCTCTGGAAGTGACATTGCTGGGGAAGTGCCAAGGGGGGCACCCAGGGGAGTTAGCTCCTCCCTCCCTCCCGAGTACCAGGCACTGCAGTGGGAGCTCCGCTGCCCAGTCTCTCAAGTGCCCTGGGGAGGACATGGGGTGAGGCAGAGGCTCCCTGGTGCGTGGGGCGCTTCTGAGTCCCTTTCTCTTTCTTTGCCCTCCTGACGTGACCCTGGGGTCCAGGCCCTGCTGAGGCTGTGGGCCCGGAGCCAATGCATTCCTGCTGTAAGCCAGCCAGCGCCTGGTGTTGTCAGAGCAGACCGTGAGAAAATGGCTTCATCCTTTCAGTGGCGTCTCTGAGGACAGGAAGTCAGGGCTGTAGATTGTTTCATCACATCTACTTTTAAACAGTGACATTCTCTTCTTTTGCACCACATGTTTGAATTTCCTGCTCTTAGGGTGACAGTAACAACTCATTTTAATGAAAAATAATCTCATAGTGAAAGTTTCCAACACACCTTTCCCAACTGACAACAATAAAATATATTCTACAAAACTCCTTTAAAGAATTTTCTAATTCTGAGATAGGTGATGCTCTTATATATTATGATGACACAATATGCTAATTAAAAACTGGAAAGAGACCATGGCATGTATACGCTTTACTTGAAAGAAAGATCTACAACCTTTTGTGACTACTGCTAACTAGAAAAGCAGATCACTATTTCAGAGACATTCAGTTTCAGATTTGTTTCCTCACAGCGGCACTCAGAGTGTAGAAAGTATCGGACGGCAATATTTAGAGGAGGGTCTTCAGTACTTGAAGGGAGGCTGCCAAAAATAACCCTAAATACAAGACGAGGGCATCTGGCTTAGGAAGAATTTGTGGTAAATTGGATGTGAGATAGTTATGAAATGAAAATCACATATCAAATGTGATTACGTGAACAGAGGCTGCAAGAAAATCCGTTTGCAGTTCGCTAAGCGCCAGGCTTGCCTGGAATCCCATCCGGTGCTACCTCCGGGAAGGGGGGCCGGCCCCGGGGGTGAGAGAGGGGGTGAGACCGAGCACCTGAGGGTCTGGGCCTCGGCCTGCCTTCTTCTTTTTTCAGCAATAAATTTGACATGTTTATTAATTAAACTATCTGATACTTACTATAGACTTAAATATATAAAAGTATCACCCTGTTTTCCAAAAACGTGTCTGAGTCACTGGCTTTCCATGTGGGTTCTGGAGTAAGTGGCTTCACCAATTTCAAATTGTTTGACCTCGGACAAGTTAGATAATCAACCTCTCTTGACCTTCAATGTCTGCATCTACAAATTGAGAATAATAGTTGTTGCTACCATTTAGCATTGTATGAGACTCTCAGAACATTGCTGGGCACGAGGATTCAATATTAGCCTTATTATTAATACAATATATAGTAAACTGTGCTTCATTAAAGGAAGAAACAACCTATTGGCTTTAGAACAATCAGGACAACTCGATATTTAAGGAGCGTGTAGCCTAAACTACACAGCAGAAGAGAAACGAGTAAATGGTGGAAACCCAAGGAAGTTGCAGCCAAGGAAGAAATTTGAAGCACCCTAAGGGACAAGGGCCCAGTGCAGGTAAAACTTAGACCCAAACTGAAAGACTCTCCTTGTTTCACAGACCTTGTTTCTCTGCTGCTCGTGGCCAAACTTCCCCGAAGTGTGGACAACTCAGTCTGTCCATGTCCTGCCTCCATCTCGTGCCTTACCCCATTCGATATTAACTCTGCTCCCACCGCGCCGTCAAAGCCCTGCGCGTAGTCCTGCCGCTGTGCTTCACGTTGCCGGGCAGCGCTGGCCCTGCCTCCGCCCAGGTCCTCTTCTGTCCTTGATCTTCATTGTAACCGTTCCCCTGGACCGTGAAAGCTATCTGGATGCTGAAAGCGCCTGTGAGTTTTTCCACTTTCCTAGGCTGCTTCAAGCAGATATCATGAAATGTGTGGCTTAAACAATAGGGATTTATTAGCTTACAGTTTTGAGGCCATGAAAACGTCCAAATGAAGACGTCATCAGGACGACGCTTTCTTCCCGAAGACCAGCTGCCGGCGACCCTGGGCTCCTCTGCCAGTGTCAAGGCACGTGGTGGCGGCTGCTGGTCTCTCCCTTCTCCTCTGGGTTCTGTTGCTTTCAGCTTCTGGCTTCCATGGCCTTCTTCTCTCTCTGCATTTGTCCTGTTTATAAAGAACTCCAGCAATAGGGTTAAGACCCATCCTGAATGAGGTGGGTACACCTTAACTGACGTAGCCGCATCACAAGGTCCTACTTACAGTGGGTTCACACCCACAGGAATGGGCTAGATTTATGGACATGCTTTTTCTGGGGTACATGCAGCTTCAAACCGCTACAATTCCCCAATATATTCCCTGCTGGGACATCTCTCTTTCCAGGCTCATCTATTGCACTATCTACTTGCTGTAACTCCAATGCAGAAGCCCAAATCCTTTTTGTTTTGTTTTGTTTTAGGTACCAGGATCCAGGGATTGAGCCTGGGATCTTGTATGTAGGAAACCGGTGCTCAACCTCTGAGCCACACACATCGGCTTCCCTTAGTTGTTTTTTTCGTTTGTTTTGCTTGTTGTTTGTTTTTGTTTTTTCAGGAGGCACTGGGAACCATACCCGGGACCTCCTGTGTGTGTGGTGGGAGCTCAGCAGCCTGAGCCACATCCGCTTCCGCCACCCCTATTCTTATGTGGTCTTATCCATCACGGCAAGAAGCATCACTGTCTACTGCGATTCTCAAGCCAGAAGCCTCGTATTACCTGGATTCTTGTCTCTACTTGCCCCTTGCAGCAAGGTCTCACGGTCACCTCATTCAAAAAATCTCCCACGTTCCGTGCCTTGGTTTGAACTTCCACCCCCAGGGGCCACTCTGTGTTTCACATGGACTGCACGCTGGCTCCTCGGGCTCCCGGTTGTTTCCCTTAAATTTCTTCCCCACACAGAGGCCAGAGAGGTCTTTTTACACCACAGAGTCCTTAAAGCCTGACTCATAGACAAAGGAAATGAAAACTGCCTGTGGTTTACATCATGTACCCCAAGCAGGAAAGCAACAATTGCAGTCACACTAGACTGGAATGAATGGAGGAGGGTCAGCCAAGCAGGGCTTCAGGGCAGAAAGGATGAAATCCATGTCAGACCCACGAGGGCTAAAGTCCTCTATGACTCCTTGAAAGAAGACATGGGAAGTCAATATGAGAACTATATTCTGTAACATT
>PVKH010013459.1:0-16850 GCA_004027955.1 Chaetophractus vellerosus | reverse complement strand
GGGCAGATGAGTTAGTAAAAATTTCACTACTATTGTTACTCAAGCAGAGGCTGAATGATAAGATTTCTAAGACACTACAGAGAATTTTTGCACTGAGCAAGAGTGGGGAAGGTTGGGAGGATTGGAACGGATGAAATTTTCAGCATTTAGAGCTCATGATTATTTCTAAGGATCTGATTTTTTGTTTTTTTTTTGCTAGAAAGCCTAGGCACATAATTCTTGCTCTTTAAGGTAATTATCAATTTTTTGCTGAAATAGCTCATGCATCCATGAGCCCACGTCCTAGGGAAGGTGGGATCTAGAAAAAAATTTTCTTCCTTTTCAACAGGTGTTTTAGTTTCTAAGCTGCTCAAAGCACATTCCATGAAACGTGTTGGCGTTAACAATCGGGATTTATTAGCTTACAAGCTTATAGTTTTGAGGCTAAGAAAAATGTCCTAATCAAGGCATCATCTGGCCATGCTTTCTTCCTGCCTGCTATCCTGGACTCCTCTGTCACATTGCAAGGTATATGGCAGCGTCTGCTGGTCTCTCCCTTCTCTTCCAGGTTTCATTGCTTCCAGCTTCTTGCATTCATTGCTTTTTTTTCTCTCTTGGAATCTCATTCTCTTATAAAGGACTCCAGTAAGAGGATTATTGGGCCAAGCATTGGCTGAAGTAACCTTATCAAAAGAGCCTGCTTACAATAGATTCACACCCACAGGAGGGATTAGATTTAAGAACATGATTTTATGGGGTAGGTACAGTTCCAGACCACCACAACTGTCCCTGAATTTGAGCCTCAATAAGATCTAAGGCTTTCAGTATATGACCAGTACTATATGCCTATCCATAAAGAGAAAACAAAGAATACAGTAACATGAAGTTAGCTATTTTGGGTTCCAAGAAGTTCCGTCTTCCCATTGGAGAGAACAAATTCAGAATTAGATGGTGGGGCTCTGCTGTGTATTATCAAAATTTAAATTATTGGGCAAACAACAATTCAAGGCTGCTTTTAATATCTTGTTATTCTTAAAAGGTGCAGAAACCAAGTCTACCTAAAGTCCTTTCTAATAATAATGAACAGTTGACAAAGACATTATTGATGATTGGTAAGTCAACTTTGGGCCAAGCAATAGTGAAGTGTCATATTTGAAATTCCTGGAACCAACCAAAATTGCAAAGACCAAGTGAAAAGCAATACCTTGAGACAGCTGCCTTGTCTTACATCGTTGACAGGATTCGTTTGCTCTCAGCACTTTATAAAAAATGGAGAATGAAGGAGGTGTTCAGTTGTTGCTGGAGTGATATATATATTGCCCAGGCTGATATCAAGATCACTGTGTCCTTACCTCTGATGTTTATATAAGATTGGGTTTTTCATATTCCACAGAAAGACCCCTTAGTGTCAAACCATGGTTTTCTAAACCCAGCTTCCTCATCTGCTTCCCTGTTTTGGTGAACATTCACCATCTGTCTGTCTCTGGCATGACTTCCAGTTATAACCACATCAGCTCTGCAGATTTCCTAAAACAGGTCCCACTTTTATTCTGGGATTTAGATAAGGTACATCTTATGAAACATTGGAAAAGTGGCCATCTTTTCACAATTGAGACTGGGGGAAGGTTCTTAGTGGATACCGTATTCTGTCTCAAACCAAAGACTCTGCAAAATGCATGCTCATTCTAGAATTAAAGGTAAGATGGTATCTCAAATAGCACAAACTTGTATACATAATTGTTTTTGTTATTATTTTATTATGTTCTTGAATATCATCCAGATGTCCTGAGCAGGTTTGAAGACTTCAACTGAGCAATAACACATGATAGAATATGGCGAGCAGGTTGTGACTCTTATTCACACGCCTTTTCACATAAATTCAAACAAAACTTCACCAACACACCCTCAGACAGGACCACTCCACTTCTCATAGTAGGTATATATATACCTTTACTTCAGGCCCTTTCTCTCCTCAGTCATAGGAGTCTGTGCTCCTTGTAGACATGCACCAATTTTATTCATCTTTGAATTTGAATTTTCAGCATCTGGCATAGTGCTGGCACACAAGTGGCTCAGTAAATAATAGTTAAATGAAAAGAAAAAAATTAAATTAACACTAAAGGAAAATAATTAGCCACCTAGCCAGACAACAGATTTTAAGACTTCTCTCCCAGAAGATGATCGGTTATGCTGACATCATACTTTCTTGAATATAAAACTTACAATGTACTTTTCCTCTCAGTGACCATATTCAAAACTATTTATAACTAACACCCCAAGTCCTTAATAAAACAAGCCAAATGTCATATTTCCCTTTTTTAACAATACCAAGTCATTGTTTCCACTGGATGAAAGCACATTTGACCCACAAAAATAAAAACACTGAGATCGGTTAAGAGATTCAGAGTGCATGAAAATGTTTCTCATTGCCAATAATATATATGCCATCATCCTCATCATCTCTATCATGGTCTCAAGAATACTAAGCAATTCTAAGTTAGAGAGATTTTAATAAAAAATGTTGTGAATATCTGGTTCATTGGAGTGATACATATGAAAAATAAAACAGTTTGTAAACATATCTTCTTGAGGGAGCCTATCTTCCCCATTCATCTTCGAGTCCAAGATTTTCCCCATAGGAAAATCAACCATGAACTTTCCTGTTCATTTCTGCATTCCTAATGCCTCATTCCATACCTGGACCTCACCAGGTGCTTAATGGCTGTTTCCCGAATGTTGAATGGAAGAGTGCTAAGAGGCATTAAATCTATGAATCTCAAAACTGATATAAAACCGTATGTTAAAGGAAAGTCATGGGTTACTTGAATTATCTTCTCTGACCACTACCAATGTGCTTTTACCCAGGTCACTCTCCTTTTGAGTCCTTGTTATTCTTGCCTGTAGAATGGAAGCCTTTTGTTAGATGGGATTTAAGGTCCTTCCAAGCTCTGTCTATAATGCCATGATTCTCTACACACTGGTATATGATGAATTTTGTATCCTTGTGGGCAATGCACTGGATAAAGCTATTACTAGATAAAATTTTATAGCCTGGTGAAATTTGATGGTAATAAACATTTGAGTACTGCTCTGTATTTTGTAAAGGAAGGTGGAAATAAAACTTAATGACAAATATACGTTGAAAAAGCTTATTAAAGTCTCTCAAAACCCTTTGAGGTAAAAAGGTATATGTATGAATTCTAAGGAAGGAGAAAATTCTATTTTTAATATAATTTTATGTTGAGAAAAAAGAAGGTTGCTTTTTTCTTGGTTTGTTTATACTAGGGAAAACATAGGCACAAACAATATTTTGTAGAATAAGTGACTCCTAGCTTGGGGGATCTTTGAACATAACTCTTAAACTTTTTTGTGGTCATGAAATTTTCTGATTAATGATACTAGAACCCCCTGACTACATACTTTTTTACCTAGCATATTTAGATCTTCATAGACCTCTTTATGATTTTTTCTTAGGGACTTAGTGATATTTAGTGGAAGAAGCTGTGAATTAAGTTCCAGGACTCTGCTTCTTACTGTGCCACAGGGTGCCTGTGTGGCCGTGGACAAATACTTTCTCTGGGCTCCAGTTTCTTTCATTTATAAAATAAAGTGGCTGTAAAAGATGATTCCTTCACTCTTTCTTGCTAAATATTAAATTTAAACTGAATAGTCTATGATTGGAGGATCTCCCCATAGGAAAATCAACCAGGAACATACAGAAAGAGTATCAGTGCCTCTCTATCATGCCTACCTTGAATTACACTGAGTTTCACCAAATTACATTGCAATTTTATCATGGCTCAGTAATATGGACAGAATATGAGCTAGTAAGATTTTAATAAAGTTATTATGAAGATCTGGCTCATTTGAAATGTAGAGAAGTGCCAGTAGGAATTAGAATGACACATAATAGAAAATGACATGCTTAACTGGATATGTTTCTAAGAGCCGGATATAAATTTTGCATCTTCTTAGGAGATAGGAAGAATGTCATATCTATGAAATTCAGGGTGTGGACTTGAAGGATCATTTATTTCATGCATCCTGTGAGCATTGGCCATGTTGGAGCTCAGCTGAAAATAAAAATCCTGGGGACATGGCGTGGTCCTATACTTAAATGTTTTGAAATTCAGATTGAAGAGTCTTATTTTAAAAAAGGCTTGCATGAGTCAGATGTATAAACTTGCAACATTTATTCAACTAAACGGGAGACCCCCTGTGATGAAGACAATGTATTCCTTCCATTTGACCTTGACTTGCTTTTCATGGTTTCATGTGGTCCATGAGCTGCTGGAGACAGGTGAAAGAAGACATATTCCCATAAACAATGAACACTTAAATTTCTCAGCTTTCTTGAAAAGGGTGGAATTATCAGGATAGAATTGCTCAGGTTATTTTCAAAGTCTTTTTTTTGTTGTTGTTGTTGGTGGTTTTAAGCAATCATTCATTTCCATCTCCAAATAAAACAAAAGAAAGGAGGGGAGATGGAAAGCTCATTCATTGTTTATGCCCTTACTCTTACCAATTATTTTCTGATTGCTTACTATATGCTAGGTACTATGTGAAATTTTAGTGATATAAATCATAGCGATAGAGGCTTTTCTTCATACTATCTAGTGGTAAGCCAGACAAAGTAGTGAATACAGAGCAGTGAGAAAGGTTTATAATTATTGTATCCAGGTGGATATTGTGTAAGCTCACAGTCATTTAAATTGCCAATGGGTGAAGGAAAACTTTCTGAAAGAAGTGAGGTGAGCTTAGATTTGAAATAGAAGTAGGAATTAGATGGTAGATGAAGGATAAATAAGGTCATTTTAGTTATGGGAACAGCTTGTGTAAAGTTGAAGTTAGAAATAACAAATATTTAAGCAAAACTGGAATGAATGGTGCATGAAGGCTGTGAGGCCACGATAGGATCTATTGCCAAACCTAAGTACTAAGCTAAAATGTTCGACTGTTATACTGAAAGCAAGTGGGAGTGGGAAGGCAGACAAGAGAGGCCATTGGTGGCTTTAAAGCTGGGCTGTACTTTGGAAATGGAGAGGCCAGGTAGAAGGCTGTTGCTAATGATCTATGAGCAAGGTGACTAGGGCCCAAAATAAGACATTGTTAGTGACATTGGATGCAATACATGGCAGAGGTTGGTTTTAAGGCACTTAAGGAGGTATCATGGATAGGTCTTGGTGCCTGTGTGAATGTGGGGCATAATGGTGAAAGAAGTATAGGCAACAATAGGCAATGCTCAGAAACACTGATAGAGACACAGGATGTTCAGGGTTCAGGGGAAATTCAATTTACTCCAACAATTATAGAAACCTAACAAGAAGATGTTTAAACAAAGGAGCAGAGAAGCTATAGTCTTCATCCACCACCACTTTAGACTTGACCAGGGTCCTTTATTTATGACCACAGTTCATTGTGAGAAAGCAAACACAGCTGCCTGCCTTCATTCTTGATGAGCCTCTGGTCCAGGCACCATACATTGGCTTAGACTGTTTTGGTCCCTAGACTGTTGGCTGGGTCACTAGACATTGAGTCTCCGGTGAACAATAATTATGTCTTATTCATACCTTTACACCAGTTCCTGGAATAGTGGTTGATCTATAAGAGCGATTCAACAAATATTTGCTTACTAAAAAAATTAAACCTGCTTTTAGACCTGCTATTCTAAGTCAGGGAACTATTGACCCAATTATGGCACTCAGATATTTGTTCTCTCCATAGAACTGGAGATATTCATCAAGTTATATTTGAAAACTTGAAGTTTTGCCCTTGCTTTCATGACTCATCTTTGCAGTCCATGTCAGATCTTCACAAAAACAAGAATTAATAAAATTTGCTTTGAGGGTCAGCACTTTCTTTTTTTGTGCCCAATTATATTTTTCCCTATACCAAGTTTGGTTCCCCACCCACTTGAACTTTCTATCATAATAGTTTCTTCTGCCTCATTTCACCCTGAATCTTTGTACCTCATCCACATGTAGATATGAATGACCGACAATATTTTAGACAGCTACATCTTACTAGCAAATGTTGGATTTTCTACAAAGATCAATGACTTAAATAGAAAATATTTTCCTTTTCTAGGTTCCATAACACTTGGAATAAATCTCTTAGAACATTTATTCTCCAGGGCAGGGATTGATTCATGTTTATTTCTTTATTCCCCAGCATTTGACAAATAAACACTTATTAAATGAATACTTTAATTTTCAGCTTTAAGTGAGTAGTTAGGGAGTTATGTTTTAAGAAGTAGTACATTCTCTGGTCTTCTGGAATCACACCACAATATCTCTATCCCTATGCCCATCTCTGTCCCTGTCCCTATCTTTATCTCCTAACTCTATCCTTTCTCTATTTTTATTTACTTATACATATGTATATATATTTTATATACATATTTATATAAATTGGAATTATGCATATTTTCTGACCTGTCTAGCTATCTATTAGTCCCTGAACCATCTAAAAATAATGGATAACCCTTTACCTTAGGATGCAAAGAGAAAGGGCCATTGGGCTAGTAGGCAAGAAAGCCTGTCCTGTATTCCTGGCACCACCTTGTCTTAGCTCTGTGGCCCTGGACAGAACATTTGGATGACGGAGTGGTAGGGGTGGTGGCTGTGAGGGCTATAATGATGGTGGTTGTTAAAGTTCTGTCTGACTCCAAAAGGAAGTCACACTGGAAGAATCCCAGAAGTAAAAATAGACATTCCTTGAATATTTCTGTTTTCTCAGTCATTCCACCACCCCCTCCCCAATGTATTTATTCTGTAACATCAGGCAACAGGACACCAAGATGTGAAAAGCAAACAAGTCTGGCATTGGGAGACTTCCAGATCCCCTAAGAACATGGGTATCAGGTAGCAGTAGAGTGTAAACACCTCACTGTGCACCTGAGGTTGAGAAAGGATGTAGTGTTTATTTTCAGTCCTAGGACTTATAAGGCCTGCCATCCCGTTCAGGGAAAAGTTCTGTGGAACAATGGATTCATTTCCCCATAGGAGAAAACCTGTGTGCATGAAATCAGTTCATAAATGCATTACTGTTGGGACCAGAGTCAGAAGGTGCTGGACAAAGGGAGATTGAGCCTCACAGGCCTTTCATAAATGGTAGAACGCAAGAAGATGTTCTTGGAAGGCAACAATAAACTTTAAAATAGCCAACATGACATGTTTCAAAACTTCATGTGTCTAAGAATAAACAGCAACTATAGAGGAGAGCTGCCCTTCTCAGAAGTCATAGCAGAAGGAGCAGGTGGCCAGTGACAGGAGAATTTTGTGGTGAGTGAAAATCACATCACTTTAACACGGGCCACACAATATCCTCAGCTGTGTAGCAAGAACTGACATGAGAGTTGACGCATGTCTAACAACCACAAGTGTTCCTCACCTCATCCTTCTAGTCTCAGTCACAGAATTTCTTGGGAGAAAATTTCACAGAGAAGAGAAAGGCATAGAACAAAGTGTCAGCGCACAGGTATGTGATTGAGGATTCAGAAACAAACCCACTCTCAAATCTTTCTGCATAAAATAGTAAATTCTTTTTGTCAAGGGAAACCTCCTCTCACAACAGACATTTTGTAGCTAAAGGGATGTAAGAGATGAAAGTTTCTAGAGAGCCAAAGTTCTACTAAGCGCAAAATGGATCTTCCTTGCCCTGTAAGACATTGCACTTTAAAAAATTTCCCTATTGTTAGATTAGTATCAATCCAACTTATTTAGCACATAATGAATCCTAACCTATGAATGCTGTCTGAAAACATACAAAACCCATGTTATTTCCCAAGACTTCACCAGTATTTTCTACTGCCTGACCACTGAACAAATATTTTATTTTATGTCAACCACAATGTCTAAATGCCTGATGTATTTCCAGAATATCACCAGGTCTGTTTTAGAACTAGTACCAGAACCACAGTCTAAGTAGGGAGCAGTCCAGTATTCATGGACAGAACACAGAATTCCAATTGTATTTTTATTTTAACTAGTGCTGTGACCCTGGACAAATTACATAAATTCCACTGGATTTTTAAAACCAGCGTGGCAGATAGTATTTAAGTCTTTACAACTTCTAAAGTCTGTATCCCATCTCCATTAAATTTGGGAGGCTTTTATTATTTATTTACAGGCATTCCTCAGAGATATTGTGGGCTCTACTCCAGACCACTGCAATGAAGCTAGTATCACAATGAAGTGAGTTACACAAATTTTTGGTTTCCCAGTGCATATCAAAGTTATGTTTACATTCAATTGCAGTCTATTAAGTGTGCAATAGTGTCATGTCTGAAAAAAACAATGTAAATACCTTGACTAAAACGTGACACAGAGACAAAATGAGCACATGTGGTTGGAACGTTGGAAAAATGGTGCCGATAGGCTTACTCAATGCAGGGTTGCAACGAATCTTCAATTTATTAAGAAAATGCCGTATCTGTGAAGTGCAATAAAATGAAGTACAATGAAGTGAGGTATGCCTGCTTTTATTTATTTTGGAGTGGCTGCTTGAAGGATACAGGATGTTGGTTAAGGACATAAGGTTTCATGAGAAGATTTATAGAAAGATTTCAAGGGAAGCTAGAACTAGATATAAATTTAAATGGTAACCAAAATGAAAAGTAGTTCTCACTTTCATGCTTTATTTATTCTGGCTGGGAAAGGATTAAGTGAGGGGAAGGAAAACATGTAAATATGCAAAAAATGCAACTTTTTTAAAAACATAAATTATATTCCTATTAACAGTCACTTGGAACGTTGGTGCTCTTATTTATTCTTTTTTTAACGATTTTTTAAAAAAAATTAGAGTTGTTGTCGGATTACTGCAAAACCACACAGAAAATACAGTTTCCCTTCACACATACAGCTTTCCCTATCATTAGCACTTTGCATCAGTTTGGTACATTTGTTAAAATTGATGAAAGAATAATGTTATAATTATACTAGCAACAATAGTTATGGTTCACTGTTCGTGTTATACAGTCCTATGTTTGTCTTTTCTTAAAATTTTTATTCTAGTAACATGTATACAACCTAAAATTTCTCCTTTTAACCACCTTCAAATATATAATTTAGTGGTGTTAATTACATCCACAGTGTTGTGTGGCTATCAACACCAATGCATTACCAAAACTTCTCCTCAACCCAGACAGAAATTCTATACCATTCTTTTTTACATCTATATTTTTTCACATCTATATTCCTTCCCCCACCTCAGCTTCTGGTAACCTATATTTTAGTTTCTGATGCTATGAATTTGCCTATTCTAATTATTTCATATCAGTGAGATCATAGTATTTGTCCTTCTGTGTCTGGTGTATTTCACTTAACATGATGTCTTCAAGGGCCATACATGTTGTCACATGTATCAGAACTTCATTCCTTTTTATGGCCAAGTCATATTCCATTTTATGTATATACCACTTTTTGTTTATCCGTTTACGTGTTAATGGACACTTCCATTTTTGGTAACTGTCAATAATGCTGCTATGAACATAGGTGTGTACATATAAGCTCATGTCCTCCCTGCTTTCAGTTCTTATAGGTATATGGCTAGCTGTGGGATTGCTGAGTCATATTATAATCAAATACATACATTTCTGAAGGAAACTCCAAACTGTCTCGCACAGAAGCTGCACCATGTTTCATCCCCACCAGTAAATGACCTATTTCTCCACAACACATCCTATTCAACAATTGTGATTTTTTGTTGTTGAATAGTGGCCATTCCAGTGGGAATGAAATGGTATCTCAGTGTGGTTTTAATTTGCATTTCCCTAATGGCTAATAATGTTGAGCATCTTTTCATCTGTTTTCTTAGACATTTGTATATGTTCTTTGGAGAAATGTCTTTTCAAGTCTTTGGCCTATTTTTAAGTTAGGCTGTGCATATTTCTATTGTTGAGTTGTAGGATTTCTTTATATATTCTGGAATATAAACCCTTATCAAATATATGGATTCTAAATAGTTTCTCCCATTCTGTAGGCTGTCTCTTTTTCCTTCACAATAAAGTCCTTTGGCTCACAAAGTTTTTAATTTTGATGAAGTCTCATTTCCCTTTTTTTTTTCTTTTGTTTCTCGTGCTTTTGATGTAAAGTCTAAGAAACCGCTGCCTAACACAAGGTCCTGAAGAGGCTTCCCTATGTTTTGTTCTAAGGTTTTTATAGTATTGTTTCTTCTTTTTTTTGTTGTTACATATCCCCCCCTTTCTGCTTGCTCTTGCTGTGTTCATTTTTGTGTTCTTCTGTGTCTGCTCTGTCTCCTCCCATTGTGGCGACGTGCCGAGTCAGCTCACTGCACCGGCAGCTCTGCTCCGTTCGCGGGCGGCTCTACTTCCGTTCGTGGGCAACTTGCCCTGCCAGTGGTGGCTTTGCCCTGCCCGTGGCTGCTTTTTGTCCTGCCCACGGCGGCTCTACCCCGTCCACAGTGGCTTGCCCTTCTCAAGGCGGTCTGCCTGCCCAGAGATGCCCCCGGGAACCGAACCCGGGGCCTCCCATGTGGTGAATCGGTGCCCTATACACTGGGCTACAGCCGGCCCCTGTATTGTTTCTTATATTAAGGTCTTTGAGTTAATTTTTGTATTTGGTAGGAGGTAGGGTCCACCTTCATTCTTACGCATATGGCAATCCAGTTTTCTTACCATTTTTTGTAGAGACTATTCTTTTCCCATCTAGTGGACTTAGCATCCTTGTCAAAAATCAATTAGCTATAAATGTGAGGGTTGATTTATGAACCCTCAATTCAATTCTATTAGTCTATGTGTCTGTACTTTGATTACTGTAACTTTGTAATATGTTTTAAAATCATGAAGAATGAGTTCCCCAGCTTCACTCTACCTTTGCTGAATGGTTTTTGCTATTGAGGACCACTTATCCTTCCATATAAATAGGATGATTGGCATTTTGTTTTCTGCAAAGAAGGCTATTGGAGTTTTGATTTGGAGTGTGTTAAATCTGTAAATCACTTTGGGTAGAATTGACATCTTAACAATAATTTGTGTCCCAATCCATGAACATGGATTATCCTTCATTTATTTAGACCTTCTTTGATTTCTTTAGCAATGCTTTGCAGATTCCCATGTACAAGTCCTTTACATCCTTGGTTAATTTTATTACTTTATTAATTTTATTAACTTTATTACTAGATATTTGATTCTTCTAGTTGCTATTGTAAATAGCTGTTTTAAAATTTCCTCTTCAGACTGTTCATTATTAGTATACAAAAACACAATCATTTTTGTGTGTTGATCTAGTACCCCACTAATTTTCTGAATTTGTTTATTAGTTCTAGTAGATTTCTTCTGTATTTTTCAGGATTCTCTAAATATTGGATTATGTCATGTGAAAATAGGGAAATCTTTACTTCTTCCTTTCTAATTTGGCTGCCTTTCATTTATTTTCCTTCTCTAATTGCTCTGGTTAGAACTTCCAGTACAAATTTGAATGACAGTAGTGAAAACAGGCATTCTTATCATATTCTTTATGTTAGAGAGAAAGTTTCCTTGTAGTCCCAGTTTACTATATGTTTTTATCAAGAAGTGTTCCTGGATTTTGTCAAATTCCTCTCCTGCATCAACTGAGATGGTAATATGTTTTATTTTATTCCTTTGTTCTATTAATGTGGTGCATTCAATTAATTGGTTTTCTTATGCTGAACCACCCTGGCATACTTGAGATAAATCCCACTTGATTATAGTTATAATTCTTTTAATTTGATAGTGCTTTGTTGAGGATTTTTGCAACTATATTCATAAGGGATATTGGTCTGTAATGTTCTTATCTTATGACATCTTTATCTGGCTTTGGTATTACGATGATGTTGGTCTCATTGATTGAGTTAGGGAGTGTTCCCTCCTCTTCAATATTTTGGACAGTTTGAACAGGATTGGTGTTAATTCTTCGTGGAATGTTTTGTAAATTTCACCAGTGAGGCTACCTGGTCTTGGGCTTTTCTTTGTTGGGACATTTTTGGTTCCTGATTCAATTTTTATACTTGTTAATGGTCTGTTGAGATTGTCTGTATTTTCTTGAGTCAGTGAAGGTAGTTTGTGTGCCTCTAGGAATTTATCAATTTCATGTATGTTACCCAGTTTGTCGGCATACAGTTGCTCAGAGTGTACTCATAATTTCTTTTATGACTGTGTAGTTGGTTTAATGGCCCCCTTTCATTTCTGGTATTAGTTATTTGCCTCCTTTCTTTTTTTCTTTGTCAGTGTAGCCAAAGTTTTGTCAATTACGTTGATCTTTTCAAAGAACCAAAGTTTGGGCTCTTGCATTCTCTGTATTGATTTTTCATTGTCCACATTATTTATCTCTATTTTAATCTTTGTTACTCCCTTTACTTTTGCTCACTTTGGGCTTACTGCACTTTTCTTTTTCTAGATCCTCCCATTGTTAATTAGGTCTCTGATATGAGATTTTATTATTTTTAATGTAAGCAATCAGAGCTATATGTTTCCCTCTCAGCACTGCCTTTGCTGCATCAACTATTTTCTAATTTCCCTTCTGATTTGTTGTTAGGCCCATTGTTTGTTTAAGTGTGTGTTGTTTAATTTCCACATATTTGTGAATTTTTCTGTTCTTTCTTTTGCTTTCTACCTTTATTCCACTCTTGTTTTATCTTTAACCATGTATAAAATAGTCCTTTCCCCATCAATAATAATCAAATTACCAAATTTTGTCATATCTTGGTTCATTTATGTATACTTTTTAGGAACCTGGAGCTTTTAATTACCATGTAATGTATACAAATCATTTGTTGCAACTCTTTTGCTATTTTTTAAACAAGTAACTGGGTATTGGTTTTACCAAAGAAAGATGAGGTTTTCTCCTGGGAAACTGAATCAGAAAGGAGGATTTGGCAAAGTAACTTTGAAGGAAAAAAAGCAACAAATCAAACCATAGCCTTAGAATTACTCCCTGTTTTTTGAGACATGTTTCCATAGAGAAACATTGTTTGGCATGAAGTTATCATAAGCTGAACCAGGCCATATAGTCTGACTAATGGGGAGGAGTTTCGAGAAATATATCCTTGAACTATGCAAATTTATTTGATAAAGGCTCTGTAAACCTTTCTGCCAAGTTACTCTGTGTCTCTGGGATTATGATGGTAACCCAAATATGTAATAAAATAATTGTAGAAATAACATTTTAAAAATATTTTCTGAAGAAAGAGTCAGACAACTACATTGTTTGTATCAATTCAAAACAAATTTATGAGAATAAAATTGGAATTTTGGAGAAAGGATCCTAAACAATTTTTAATGAGCAAGTGATGATACATGAAAATTAATAGTGTAAACCTCAATATTATTTTTAAAAAGAATACAACTCAATTGCTACTACTTTATTAGTTTTATATCTTTGATGTTGCTGGGAACATAAATACAAATGTATTAATTTATATAGAATTACTCATGATGTTCCCCAACACTGTTTTCCTAATAAGATCTACAAATTCTTTTTTCTATGGGCATTTTGGCTAATCTAAATACCTAGGCTAAGGAGGGACTAGTTCTATTCTGCAGTCCTATAGAGGGTTAATCACTAATTGTGAAACCAATTATCGGCCCCCTGACCAATAGTCCCAATCATTGATTTTATTTATTTGTTTGCTTAGTTGCTTGATTTGATTTGATTTGATTTTTATCATTGTTGTTGGGGAAAATGAGATTAAAATTAAAGACAAGTTCAGATTCTTTTCAGAAGGACTTTGTATCCATGTTCTGTTTTTGAATTATTCCTGTGTTGAAACATGAATCAGTGTGTGATAAGATTATTTATAATGTGGGAAAAAGGACTAAAGAATTCAGCATATATATCTTACTGCAGATTAGATAGGAAATGTAGAGGAAAAAGCTTATAAATAGCCCTTGTAAAGAGAAGCAAGAGTAGGTCTTGTAAAAGTCTGACAGAGATATCCCAGGCTCAAATACAAAAGTAAACAATAATACAGTCCTACTGAGGAGTAGTCCCCAAGTCTCAATTTGACTTGGAAATTGGCCTCCTAGACTTTGTACTTTATGAACTGCTATCCTGGTGCTAAAGCATATACTGTTGAAAATGGTATCATAGATTTAAGTTCAGTACCATCAAAGCAGATGTCCTGTTGTTAAATGCTCCCAGCAGAAACTGGCAATCTCCCTTTAAACTCTGTGCTTTGCATACTGAGATTGTAATGCTGAACTTCACTCAGAGATCTAGGCATCTTGTTTTCCTTAGATAAGAAACAAGTGATGTGATAACAATTTTGGTAAATCCTTAAAGTCATATTGATGCATGTAAAAATTAAGGTGTTTCTATTTTTGCTCAATGAAAGAAAAAAATTGTAGTGTACACTCCTCTTGTCATCTTGAGCTTATCTGTTTACTCTTTCTGTTAGTTTTATTCTCTTGACTTTTGACTTCACATTATTTCTCAAATAAAAAACAATATCTAACTATTCATTATCTACAAGAGATACACTTTAGATTCAAAGTTACAAATAGGTTGAATGCAAAATGATGGAAAAATATATATTTTTTATATGAAAGGGTCAACACACCAAGAATATATAAAATAAAAAGCATTTAAGGAGCTAATTACAACTGCTCAAGATATGAGAAATAATTTGAAAGTAATAGACAATTATAGTTGGAAATTTCAATACAACACTATCAATAATTGACAGAAAAATGAGACAAAAAATCAGTCAGAATATAGAAGACTTGAAAATGATATTAACCAATTTGATGTGACCAACATTTGCTGAACATACTACCCCAAATCAGCTGAATACATATTTTCAAAGGCATATTGAATATTCCTGAGTCAAGATCATGTGATAGTTCATTAAAAAATATTAATAAACCAAAAGGATTGAAATCATGAAAAGTATATTATGTAACATAAAAATAAATAGAAATAAAATAGAAATCAACAACAAAAAGAAATTTGATAAATTCCTAATATTTGGAATTTAAACAACCCATGTTTAAATAACAAAAAGCGATATTGAAAGGAGAATTTTAAAAGCATTTTGACCTGAATGAAAAAGAATACACAACATAAAATTTATAGTTTACAGCAAAGCAGTACTCACAGTGAAATTCATAGCTTCAAAACTCCTATATTAGAAATGCAGAAAGTTCTCAAATCCAGCAATCTATGATTCCACATTAAGAAACTAAAAAAGGAATAGCAAGTTATATCCAAAGAGAGAAAAGGGAGGTGTTAATAAATATCTGAGTAGAAATAAAAGTAGAACACAGAAAGACAATTGAGGAAATTAATAAAACTAAAAATTGGTTCCTTTGACATGATAACAAAAATTTATAAACCTTTACCTGGACTGACCAAGAAAAAAATTGTATATAACTATTTAAATTACCCATATCAGCGATGAAAGACAGGCCATCATTCTACATCAATAAGAAAATACTGAAATGTCTTTTTGCCAAAAATTGGACAACTTAGATGAAGTGAGCAGATTCTTAGAAAAATGCAAATTACTGGAACTGACAAGAAGAAATGGACATTCTGAATAGACCTATAAGAAGTAATGACATTGAATTTGTAATAAAAAATATCACCATAAAGAAAAGCCCAGATCCAGATTGTTTCAGTGGTGAATTCTAAAAAAATATCTAAAGAGGTAATACTATCAATCCTACTCAAAATATTTCAGAAAACAGAGGACAAGGGAACACTTACAAAGCATTGCATGGGGCCAGTATTACCCTGACACAAAAGCTTGATAAAAATATCACAAGATAAGAAAACTGTAGATCAATGTCTACTATAAACATAAAGATAAAGAGCCTTAGGAAAATATCAGAAAATGAAATCCAGCAGCATATAAAAATGATTATATGCAAAGATCAATTGAGATTTATCCTAGGAATGAAAAGTTGGTTTAATATCTGAAATGTAACACACTTTTGCAGATTAAAGGGAAAGTAACACACACGATGCTTATCTAAATAGATCCAGAAACACATTTGTTGGTTTTTTTTTTTTTTAAAGATTTATTTATTTTTTATTACATATCTCCCCTTCCCCCCCGCTGCGGTGACGCGCCGAGACTGGGTCACTGCACAGGCACGGCTTTCCCCGCTTGTGGGCGGCTTCTGCTTCCGTTCACGGCCGGCTTTCAGTTCGCGGGTGGCTGGCTGCGCTCCATTCGCGGGCGACCTGCTCTGCCCGTGGCGGCTTTTGCCCTGTCCGTGGCAGCTTTTTGCCCTGCCCACGGCGGCTCCGGCCCGCCCATGGCGGCTTGCCCTTCTCAAGGCGGTCTGCCCGCTAGGAGAGGTCCCCGGGAACCGAACCCGGGGCCTCCCATGTGGTATGCCGGCGTCCTATCCACTGGGCTATCGAGCCGGCCCCCAGAAACACATTTGACAAAGTCCAACACCCATTCATGATTAAAAACAAAGAATAAAATGAATGTCCTCTGAGCCATAAAGAACATCTACAAAAAAACCTACAGCTAATATCATTCTTACCATTGAAAGACTGAGTGTTTTCGCCTAATATCTGGAGTAGGGCAAGGATTATATTCTTACCACTGTTATTTAATATTGTGCTTGAAATTCTAATCAGGCTAATAAGGCAACATGTACATATATACATACATATATGTATCCAAGTTGGAAAGGAAGAATTAAAACTATCTTTATTTGTAGACCATATGATACCGTATGTAGAAAATCCTGAATAATTTACAAAGAAACTACTACAAAAATAAATGAATTTACCAGTTACATAAGATATAAAATCAATATCCAAAAATGAATTGAATTCCTACCTAATGCCAATGAAAATTCAGAAAAAAAAAACAATTCTATTTACTGGAGCAGCATGAAAACTAAAATACCTTGAATAAATTTGTCAAAAGAA
>PVKH010013458.1:0-16849 GCA_004027955.1 Chaetophractus vellerosus | reverse complement strand
TTGATTACATAAATGTTACACAGAGATTCCAGGAGTACCCATATGCCACCCCCACACCCCTCCCACAACCCCCCACATGCACATCCCTAAGTGTGGCATAACGCCTCTGATAGATACACACATTTTGGGGCTTTGCCATCAGACATAGATCACAGTTCAGGCCATAGACAACCCTCTCTTCCTTACATTTCCTGAATGATACATGATCATACAAACTGTGGAGGCCATTTTTAATTGCAGACTTTATATTCACCGCCTCCATGCTGCTCCAGGTCCCGAGTCTGCGATGCCTCCAGCTCAAACCACATCCCAGGGGGAGGGGGCTGGGGAGCTACGCGCGGGGTGCCGGGTTCTCCTGTTGATTCTGTTTCCCAAGAGAACCCTGACTAATACAGCTTGCTACCGGGAGTGGTTCTTGAGGAAACAGTCTTAAACATGGGATGTCTGAGGTGGTTCTGGGAGTTTTGCAATTGCCTCTCTACTCCAATTGGACTCAAGGGTACTAATGACTCCCTTTCCAATAATGAAGAAGTTGCTAACAGTCCATGGCGTGAGCTGGCAGTAGAGATATACAAAATAGCATCACTGGATTCCCCTACTTCCACACTAATAAGAAGTAGGATCTGGGTGAGAGTGTTTTCAACACCTTAACAGAATTTTGTGGAGTCAAAGGTATAATGATGTTGGCTGGCTCCTCCTAGATACTCTGCATACAGTTACAAAAGAAAGAGATGAGCTGAAGTCTTCAAATTTGAAACTTAAATGCCGCATGAATGATGTAAAAGTTGCCATGTGTGCTCTGAAAGAAAATCTTGTCTCCTGTAGCCACAGATTTGAGATATGTGAGAATCAAACTCAGACTCTCATTGTAAGAGTAGCAGAATTACAAAGGAAACTAAAATCTCACCCCCTCCCCACCGCCCCCAGGGTTTCTGCAATTAAAGTGAAGCATTGATTGGAAAGGAGTGGAACCCCAAGGATTGGGATGGAGACATATAGGATGATGATAATATTGATGGGGAATTGGAACCCTAAATTCTGCTGAGACTTTACCAGACAAACCTGCAATGGTCTGCCCTATGGAGAACACACCTTGTCAACCTTGTATCATCCAGCCTCCAGCCTGCCCCAGGGACTCTGGACCTCCTTCCAGCCTTGAGATGGGTACCAGCCAAACAAAAACCTGCACTGCCCAGCCTCCAGCCTGCCCCAGGGAGATTGGACCTCCTCCCAGCCCTAAGGCAGGTACCAGCCAAACTCCAGTCTGCCCTGAGGAATCTGCCTTCCCACCCTTGACTGAAGAGATTAACCTGTCTCACCAGAAGAAAATGCAAAGGAATGCCCTGAGGTCAGTAGCCTGCAAGACATTTCTAATCCTTCTCCTTACCCACCCCCGTCCCCTTGTCTTCTTACAGATGCAGAGAATCAGGGCCCCTTAATCAATTCCCAGACTTGAGACAGTTTACAGACCCAGAGCCCCTTGAATGAGAAGGCCAGGTCCCCTTGGGGAAGGATCCTGTTAAACTGCCAAAAATTTATACTGTTAATGTTCCTCCCACCTTTCCCCAGGGAGACCTACGGCCTTTTCCAAGAGTAACTGCATTGGGGTAAAGGAAATGATCAGACATTTTGGGGATTATTAGATACTGGCTCAGAAGTGACATTAATTCCAGGAGACCTAAAACATCACTGTGGTCCACAAGTCTGAGTAGGGTTTTATGGAGGTTAGGGGATTGATGGAGTTTTAGCTCAGGTCTGTCTTATAGTGGGCCCAGTGGGTCCCTGGACCCAATCTATGGTTATTTCCCCAGTTCAAGAATTCATAATTGGAATAGCCCTCACTCCACAAGTCAGGGATCCAATGTTGGGATTCTGCCAGTTATTGATTCCACAGGCAGGCTGCAAACCAGGTGTATTAGTCAGCCAAAGGGGTGCCTTTGCAATATACCAAGAATTGGTTGGTTTTTATAAAGGGTATTTATTTGGGGTAGAAGCTTATAGTTCCCAGGCCACAAAGCATACAGTTCTTCCCTTACCAAAGTCCATTGTCACGTGTTGGAGCAAGACAGCTGCCGACGTTTGCCAGGGTTCAGGCTTTTTGGGTTCCTCTCTTCCTGGGGCTGTGTTTCTCTCTGGGCTTAGCTTTTCTGTCTCCTCCACAAGGCCAGCTGTAGACTATCAGGCGAATGGCTCACTTCTCTCCTCCCAGGGCCTTCTCTCCAACATCAGAACTGCTTCTCAAAAATCTGCTTCTCAAATCTGCTCCCTCTGTCTTTGGCCTTGCCTTTTATACTTGAGACCACACCTACTGAGGCTCAACGCCCACTGACATAGCCCACTATATGTTCTAGTCATAACCCAATCATGCTCAGATGAATCAGTTTACAAACATGATTCAATTTCGATTTTTAGAATTCATAATTACATCAAACGGTTACACCAGGGGCTCTGATGAAAGTTCAAAGAAGGCCCTTTATGAGTTCCTGAGAGAAGTTGGCTGTCCAAAGACAAGCTGGGAAATTCTCTCTGAATGCTGAAATCACTTCCTCTTTTAGGCATTCAATTGATTGGATAAAATGTCACTCACTGCTGACTGTAATCTCCTGGTTGATTGTAGGTGTAATCAGCATTCTCTGCAGTAAACTCACTGAAGACTAAGGTCCATAAATGCCCTTGTATTACAATTAGCCCAGTGCTAGCTTGACAAAACAATTGGGCACAATTACCTGGCCAAGATAATACATTAACCTAACCATCACAATGTGTTACCACAATAATAATTTAAAAAAAAGGAGTAAAGGAATGTATGATGACAATGTCACATCAAATAGAGAATATCAGTAAAGAGGTAGAAATTATAGAAATGAACAAAATGGAAATTCTGGAGATAAAAAGTATAATAAGTGAAATGAAAATTTCACTAGAGGGACTCAGTTCATCAGATTTCAACTGGCAGAAGAAAGAATTAGTGATCTTGAAGACAGAGTGATAGGAATTATGCAGTCCAAAGAACAAAGAGAAAAAAGAATGGAGGAAAATGAATATAGCCTCAGAAAAATATATGAGACTATTAAGCTCATCAATATACATGCAATGGGAGTATCAGAAGGAGACAGGAGAAAAAAGGAACAGAAAACATAGTTGAAGAACTAAGGGCTGAAAACTTCCCAATTTTTTTGGACAAATATTAATCCATACATCAGGAAGCTCAACAAACTCCAAGTAAGATAAATGTAAATAGATTCACAAACAGAAACTTCATAGAAAAGAATTGAAAGCAAAGACAAGTAGAAAATCTTGAAAGCAGCAAGAGAAAAACTACTCATCTCTTTCAAGGGAATGCCAATAAAATTAAGAGCTGACTTCTCATCAGAAACAATGGAGTCCAGAAGGCAGTAGGACATGTTCAAAGTGCTTAGGAAAAACTGTCAACTGAGGATCCTACATCCAGCAAAGCTATCTTTCAAAAATGAAAGCTGGAATGGCTATTTTAATATCATAAAATAGACTTTAACACAAGAAATAATACTTGAGATTAAGAGGGACATTTATAATGATAAAAGAAAAGCCCATCTTAAAGATATAACAATTATAAACACATATGCACTTAACAACAGAACAGCAAACACATGAAGAAAAAACTGATAAAATCAAAATAGACAAGCCATCAATAGTGTGAGACTTGAGTATCCTACTTTCAATAATGGATTTGAACAATGAGGCAGAATATTAACAAGGAAATAGAAGACTTGAACAACACTCTAAGCCAGCTAGACTTAAAAGAACTTTATTGAACGCTCCACCCAAAAGCAGCAAATAAATATTTCTTTCAAGTGCACATGGATCATTCTCCAGGATAGACTACACACTAGGCCATAAAACAAAACTCAAAAACTCAATAACTTTAAAAGGATAAAAATAATAAACTATGTTCTCTGACCACAATGGGATGATACTAATAATCAATAACAGAAAGGAAACTTGGGAAACTCACAAATGTGTGAAAATTAAACAACACATTCCTAAATAATAGTTCAAAGAAGTATTCAAAAGGGAAATTAGAAAATACTTTGAGATGAATCAAAATGAAGCTGCAACATGACAAAACTTATGGGATTCAGCTAAAGCAGTGTTTAGGGGGAAATTTATACATGTATATGCTTATATATATATATTTTAAAAAAGATCTCAAATCAATAACCTAACCTTCCATTATATGATATTGGAAAAAGAAGTGCAAACTAATCATAAAGCAAGCAGACTGAAGGAAATAATAAAGATAAGAGTGGAAATTGGGGCCGACTCGATAGCTCAGTGGATAGGGCACTGGCATACCACATGGGAGGCCCCGGGTTCGATTCCCGGGGACCTCTCCTAGCGGGCAGACCGCCTTGAGAATGGCAAGCCGCCATGGGCGGGCCGGAGCCGCCGTGGGCAGGGCAAGAAGCTGCCATGGACATGGCAAGAGCCGCCACAGGCAGGGCAGGTCGCCCGCGGATGGAGCGCAGCCAGCCACCCGCGAACTGAAAGCCGGCCATGAACGGACGCAGAGACCGCCCACAAGCGGGGAAAGCCGCGCCTGCGCAGTGACCACTCTCGGCGTGTCGCCGCAGCGGGGGGAAGGGGAGATATGTAATAAAATAAATAAATCTTAAAAAAAAAAAAAAGAGTGGAAATTAATGAAATAGAGTATAGAAAAACAACAGAGAAAATAATTGAAACCAAAAACTAGTTCTCTGAAAGGATCAATGAAAGAGGAGCCATTATTCTGACCTAATAGTAATGAAAGGATTATAAAGGAATATTTGAAGATTGTGTGGTGGTTTGAACTGTATGTACCCCAGAAAATTGTGTACTTAAATTTAATCTATTCCTGTGGGTGTAAACCTATTGTAAGTAAGACTTTCTTTTTTTTTTGTTGTTACATACCCCCCCCTTTCTGCTTGCTCTTTTTGTATTCATTTCTCTGCGTTCTTCTGTATTCGCTCTGTCTCCCCCTGCTGTGGCAACGCACCAAGTGAGGTCACCATGCAGGCGGCTCTGCTCTGTTTGCGGGCGGGTCTGCTTCTGTTCACAGGCGGCTCTGCTTCCGTTCACGGGAGGATCTGCTCTGTTCAGGGGTGACTTGCCCTGCCCGTGGTGGCTTTGCCTTGCCTGTGGCGGTTTTTTTTGCCCTGCCCACGGCGGCTTGCCCTTCTCAAGGTGGTCTTCCCACTTTGGAGAGGTCCCCGGGAACCGAATCCGGGGCTTCCCATGTGGTGAACCAGCGCCCTATCCACTGGGCTACAGGTGGCCCCTAATTAAGACTTTTTGATGAGGTTACTTTAGGGTGGATCTTAATCCTCCTACTGGAGTCCTTTATAAACAGGCGAATACAGAGAAAAAGAAAGAGAAAGCCATGGAAACAAGAAGCTGAAATCAACAAAACTCAGAAGAGAAGGAAGAGAACAGCAGATGCCACCATGTATGTGCCTTGCCATGTGGCAGAGTGCCCAAGGATCACTGGCAGTCAGTGCCCAGGAAGAAAGCACTGCCTTATGTTTTTTTTTTTTTTTTTTAGGTACTAGAGCTGGGGATTGAACCCGGGACCTGTATGTGGAAAGCCGGCGCTCAACCACTGAGCTACATTGGCTCTCCTTAGTTGTTTTTTTGCTTGTTTGCTTGTTGTTTGTTTTTGTTTTTGTTTTTAGGAGGCACCAGGGACCAAACCCGGGACCTCCCATATGGGAAGCAGGAACTCAACTGCTTGAGCCACATCTGCTTCCTTGATGATATTTTGATTTGGACATTCTCATGGCCTCAAAACTGTTAGACTGTAAGCTCAAATTCCCATTGTTAAATCCAACCCATTTTATGGTATCTGCTTTCAGTAACCTAGCAACTAAAACACATTGTATGCCAATAAATTAGATAATTTAGATGAAATGGACAAATTCCTAGAAAGACACAAACTACTGAAATTGACTCAAGAAGAAATAGACAATTGGAATAGATCTATAAGAAGTAGAGCTTGTATTAGTAATATGAAAAACTATCCACAAAGCAAAGCCCAGTCCCAAATGGCTTTGCTGTTGAATTCTGCCAAACATTTAAAGATTACCAATTCTTCACAAATTCTTCCAAAAATAGAAGAGTGTGGTGGTTTGAAGCTGAAGCTGTATGTATGCCATGTTCTTAAATTTAATCCTTTCCTGTGGGTGTGAACCCAAGGTAAGTAGGGCTGTTTGATGAGGCTACTTCAGTTAAGGTGTGACCCACCTCATTCAGGATGGGTCTTAATCCTATTACTGTAGTCCTTTATAAATGGAATCAATACAGAAAGAAAGAAAGCCAGGGAAGCAAGAAGCTGAAATTAACAAAACCAAGAAGAGCAGGGACAGACCAGGAGATGCTGCCATGTGCTTTGCCCTGTGACAGGGGAGCCAACAATTTCCAGGAGCCAGTCTTCAGGAAGAAAGAATCATGTCAATGATACCTTGATTTGGATATTTTTGCTGGAGTAGCCTGGGAAACCAGAACAAGGAGGAAACACTTCCCAACTCATTCCAGGAAGCTACTGTTACCCTTATACCAAAGCCAGACAAAGCATCACAAAAAAAGAAAACTACATACCAATATTTCTCATGAATACAGATGCAAAAGTCCTCAACAAAATACTAACAAACCAAATCTAGCAGCAAGAATTATACACCATGGGGAAGTGGATGTGGCTCAAGCGACTGAGCCTACCACATGGGAGGTCCCGTGTTTGGTTCCCATTGCCTCCTAAAGAAGACAAGCAAGACAGTGAGCTGACATGATGGGCAGGCACGGCGAGCTGATGCAACAAAATGATGTAACAAGAGACAGAGGAGGAAAAACATAATGAGAGATACAACAAAAGCAGGGGGTGGAGGTGGCTGATGCGATTAGGCACCTTCCTCCTACAGTGGAGGTCCTGGGTTTGGTTCCTGTTGCCTCCTAAAAAGAAGACCAGCACACAACAGTCACAGCAAATGAAAACACCGAGGGGCTGGAGAGAAATAAATAAAATAAATATTTTTAAAATATAGATATTATTTTAAAAAAGGATTATACACCATGGCCAAGTGGGATTTATTCTAAGAATCCATGGTTAGTTTAACATCTGAAAATCAATTCGTATAATAATATATCTTATCAATAGAATAAAAAAACAACATCATCTCATAGACAGAGAAAAAGCACTTAGCAAAATCCAATAACCCCTCATGATAAAAACACTCAACAATCTACAAATAGAAGGGAACTTTCTCAACCTGGTAACAGATATCTATGAAAAACTCACAGCTAACATCATATTTAATGGTAAAAGATTGGATACTTTCCCCTTAAAATCAGGAGCAAGACAAGGATTTCCACTCTTACCATTTCTATTTAATATTGTACTGGAGGTTCTAGTTAGGGCAAGTTGGCAAGGAAAAGAAACAAAAATCCAAATTGGAAAGGAAGAAGTAAAACTATTTACAGACAACATGATCTTGTATATAGAAAATCCTAAAGAATCCACCAAACTAATACTAGGAATTATAAACGAATTCAGCAAGGTTGCAGGATACAAGATCACTGTACAAATATCAATTGTATTTTATATACTAGCAATGAACAATCCAAAAAACAGATTCAGAAAACACTTCCATTTACAATAGCATCTAAAAAAATAAAATAAATAAGAATAAATTTAACAAAAGGGCAGATACCATAAAATGGGTTGGCTTTTAATAGTTTGTAAGTTTGTAAAACTTACAGTTTCAAGGTTGAGAAAAATGTCCAAATCAAGGCATCATCAAACAATGCTTTCTCCCCAAAGACCAGTTGCCAGCAATCCTGGACTTCTCTGTTACATGGCAAGCCATCTGCTGGTCTCTCCCTTCTCTTTCAGGTTTCCTTGGACTTGGCCGTGGCTTTCTCTCCCTTTGACTGAATTTCATTCTGCTCTAAAGGACTCTCTAGTAGGATTAAGTGGGTCACATCTTAAGATCCTACTCACTAAATGATCCTACTTACAATGGGTCTACATCCACAGGAATGCATTAACTTTAAGAACACACTTTTCTGAGGTAAATGCAGCTTCAAACCACCACAGTCCACTGTCTGGATCCCCAAAAGATATGTTCTTTCCACATGCAAAGTACATTCATTCCATTACAGTACCAGAAAAGCCTTAAATCATTTCAGTATCAATATTAAGTACAGTTTTATCAAAATTGGTTTTAGGTGTGGTCTGTCCTGGGATACAATTCCCCTCTGGCTGTGGGCCTGTGAAATTTAGAGAACAAGTTAATATACAAAGGAGGGATGGTCATAGAATAAGCATTTCCATTCCAAAAGGGAGAAATTGAGGGGAAAACAGAGTTCAGGATCCCAAACAATAGTGAAACCCTGCAGGGCATATTTCATTAGATTTCAAGGTCTGAGAGTCATCTAGGGAACAATGTTTTTTTCCCCTGGGCCTGATAGAGCCACAGCCCCACCCTTTGCAAGTTCTGACCAAGTGGGCAGGGAGGAAAGGTCCAACACAGTCAAGCATTGGGGTGCCAACCAGGCTCTCAGATCCACCCTGATCAAGCATCAGGGTGGTGGCCAGACTCTAGGCTCCACCCTTATCAAACATTGGGGTAATGGCCAGCCTCTCCACAATCCCCCAGGCATCTGAGAAAACTGGAGTGGTAACACTCCCTGAACAACGTGGAGGAAGGTCTGCCCTCTCCAAGCTCTGAGGCATACGCACACTTTCCAAATACCCCCAGACCCCAGGTGTGTCTCTCTGCCTGAAGGACGCCCATATCCACATCTTGAGTATGTACTAATGCTTTTCTCATTTCTCAATAAACTTTTTACTGGCCTAATTAAACTGGTGCATCTCTGAATTCTTTCTTGTGATGTAGCCAAGAACCTATATAACCCTGGGTGTTCTGATATCAGTATTGCCATATTTCCTCTAGGTTCTTGGCTATGCTACATAATTGAATTTAAGAACATGCTGGTTTAGTTAGGCCAGTAGGAACTGAGAGAAGAGAACGGGAAAGTGAGAAAATAACAGATTATGGGTCCCAGGTATACTTATGGGCTGGTCCAGGCAGACAGGGAGAAATTTACCTTCTGTGCTGGCTTTTTAAACCACTAATTATTCTTCCCATCTGCTAATGTTTGGGGAGGGGTACCAATTGTTTGCTGTTTGGATTCATTACTCCATCAGTCAATTCCCCTGGAGGGGGGCAATCACAAGGCCCCTTGATAATATCCGGAGATTTTCCTTGATTCAGGATGATCTCATTCCAAATGGGAAATTCTCCTGAGGTTCTTCCAGGCAGGGTTCCAGGTGGGTTCCATGGCCACATGTTTCACTTTCATGGTTTCCTGCCAGGTCCCAGATTCAACTTTTCATTCCCTAAACTAGCCTGCCTCAACTCTCCCCTCAGAGGGTTTATGCACTTATTTTTAAGGGGATGCTGAGGAATGATAGCTGTTCTTCTGTAATTATTTCCTGCTGGTTAGGGGCAGTAGGCCCTACCTGACAAGGTAAACCTCTTGCTACTCTATCACGTTTGGGGGAAGATGAATCTGGTACCTTGGGTGGAGCTGGATGAAATTCCCATATGGCTAACAAGGCATTGATTCTGGAAGAAATAAACTTAATTTGAATTTTGAAGATACATGGTCCTACTAAAAGGATAAAGGATGGTGTAAATGGACTAAAAAACGGGACCACTGTGGCGTACTGAACCATGAGAACGAGAAAAGCCAGGTGCCTTCAGAGGCTGCATCCTCCCAAGGTGATGGAAAACAGCATTCTTCCTTGAGTTCTTTTAGGCTTTTAGTTAATTCTAGGGAAAGATTGTGGTAAACCTGCTGGGTTTGGGTATAAACTGCCAACCTCAGTTTCCACAGGAGTGGTTTTGTTTAGGACAACTAGGAGAGGTATGCCCTAGACAAACTCACAAAGATAGTATAGGCAACAAGACAAGCACATAGCAAACAAAATACAGTAGAAAGCCATTCCTTTATCTTATAGGCACATTCATTAACACTTAGAAAATGAAGTTTACCAGGACTTTTAACATGTTCAATATCCTTCTTCATATGATCTAGAATGGAAAAGATATCACCATAATCATCAGGCATATATCTAGAATAGGAGAGATAGAGGAACAGTAGTTAATACTAATTAATGCACTAATCAATGCATAAGTTTCTCTTTGAGCTGCAATTTAACAGATCTAAACTCCAAGTCTGCAATACCATACATATTATCTCTCCACGGGAGCAGGCCATAATGTGAACTGTGTTTAAGTTCTACTTACATGACTCTGGTAATCATTGTTCCACTTGACATGCCGTTCACACAGCCAGCATGCTGCAGCACCGTTGACCCTAGAGAGAAGCTAGGAAGGTAGGCTCCAGTATTTCACCAGCAAGGTGCATAGCGCCCTTTGGCACTATGACACAGAGCCAGTCTGGAGGCAATGTGCATTGTACATCTGGCCATATCAAGCCATTACTGGCTGCTCCAAGAGTCTGAAACTACATCGTGTTCTCCATCTACTTTAGGAGCATGTTCAGAGAGGTAGTAGACACTTTTATTGTTTTAGGGGTCAGTGACCAACCTAGCCAATAACTCAAATGGAGAGGCAAAGTCTAGTGTATTTAGGCCTGGTTTGAATATACAAGAGTTTGAAAATACTAAAGCTTCTCTCTTTTGATTCTCACATACTTTCTAAATACTTCCAATGCAAAGTTTAACATATTGTTAGAGTTTTCCCCCTTACCATGTTTACAGGTCATAGGACCTTAGAATCAACGCCCTTGTGGCATAGATTGAGGAATGGCAGCCTCCAGCCATAACCCACCTAACTCATCCCCTTCCAAGAATAAACAAAATAGAGCAGATAAGGGCCATCACTCCCTCCCCAACCTCTCCCACATTCCAACACCTACTAACCCACTCCCCCTGGCCATTTGGCCCCAGGCTGTACTCGGTTTTGGCCTATTGATGTAATGTATAAATTCATATCCACCACCTTCCATGGGTGGGCTGAAGTCTCTCTTCTGACCTCTACCATGCCGGTGGGGGAGCTGAAGTCTATTTTTCAGACCCCCTCCATTGGGAGAGCTTCCCAATAAACTTCCTGCCCGAATCATCAGTCTCTGCATCCCAGTGAGCACCATTTTTCTCTATCACATATCAAATGAACTTTTTAGTACTTTGCTTTCTACTTAGCCAGTATTGACATTTAAAGACCCAGTTTTAGGTTACCTTTCACCTTTAACCAATTTTTAACAGGCTAACCCCAGATCTGATTTCCTGGGCACAAGCAGACTGACAAAGTTAAACACACATTTAAAAGTTAAATACAAAGTTAAGCACAGATTAAAACAGAAGAGAATTTTATACCCTTAGCATTTTCTAGGAACTTTTAAATTTTAATTGATGGCATATGACGAGTTCCCTTATTTTACAGGAGAGGGTTAGTAAATGGCCTGGATCTTGATCCCTATTCACTCCCTTTATTAGCTACGACTGAGTTTAAAACTGAAAGGGGTGTTTCTAAAAGGGAGTTAATGGAAGTTTGAGGGGCATTTCATTATCTCTTTAAGGATACATGACCATGTGGTTTCTGGCCCTCAGATCTATCTCTCTTCTCTCTTACACAGGTTCAACTAGAATTCAGGGTCCCACACAGAGGCTACTCTCAGCTATACTGTGGCCATGTAGATTAGCAGTAGGCAAATTTTCCTGTTAAGACACCCCCAAGGGGGAGTCTGCTGGAAGGCTAGAGACCATGCCCATTATTCAAGGAAGAATGAAGAAGCACTTTTATTAACCAAGCTACTAAAACAATTTTATTATTAGTCAACTGACCTGGTGTCCCAGAGTCCAAGTCTGACTAAAACTTTCACCCCTCCAAACCAAAGCCCCGAAAAGAGACACTGACCGTTTGAGGGTCACGTAAGTTTTGGAAAATGTTTGGAGCCGCTGCTCTGGTCTCAGTGTTGTGAGAATTCAGAGCCCTGCCAACAGGCATGCCTGTGGCTAAACTGGGTCTTGGGAGATGCCCAAACCCAGAGTTCAAACCAAAGCCCCCAAGCCAGGTTTGTGGGAGATGTTGGGAACAGTTACCCCTCAACAGAAGCCCCCAGAGTACATGATTCTTCCTAGGAAAAGGAGCTTGAAACCGCCATTTTTTTCTACCTATTCTTACAGAGATCTTAAGCAGTCTCACTTTATAGCTCTACCTGGGAATTTACAGTTAAACCAGACATCAAAAGCCTATTAAGAGATTAGAGATCAATTGTTCCAGCTAACAGGACTCAGGGGCCCTGAGGCAATAACCTCCTCAAACCATGGGTGGGACCAAAACTTCCCTAGCAAATGCATTTTCAGTTTCTAAAGCATTTTAACAAACTTGAAATGAGAAATTCAGTAGTAGGAAGTTGGAAGATTAAATGGGAAGTTGAGGTGAATTATGAACACAGCCCCTGGTCCGTGATCCCCCTGGGAAAGGGAACATGGGGGGCCCCATGGCACCCACCTCATCCTTGCCTGCTGCCGCTTTCGCACCACAACTCACACGGGGGAGCTGGGTTGGTAGGAAGGTGGGCCCAGGTGTGGACACGCTGGGGACATGTGCAAGCCTCTGAAGCTTTCTGCCATCACTGTCCCCACTGTGGGTAGGGGCAGCGGGAGGTGGTGGCAGCCTGCTCTGGGAGCTGGGCCAGGACTATTAAAAAAAAAGTTGTGCTTTAGTATAGACACACCCTATCCAGGCCAGAAAAAGAGGCTCTGTTGCTCCCGGAGCTTGGCCCAGGACCCCCTCTGCCCTGCCCTGCGACCCTGGCCCTCCTGGCTGGGGTCAGGTCTAACAAGCCTGGGCGCACCACATGGATGTGGAGGTTCATCCTGCGCCCTGGCCCCCACACTAGCCTGGGATTATGTTCTGTGGGGAGCCCAAAGAGGGACCTGTTTAAAATGGATAACCAAAAGAAGGCATTAAACAAAGCTGTAATTCATAGCCACTCACCTCGCCGAGATTGAGGGAGATTACCTGCTTCTCCTGGCTGGCTGGCCAAATATGTTGCCAGAGTTCCTCTAGGTTCTTGGCTATGTTACATAAATGAATTTAAGAAAATGCCAGTTTAGTTAGGCCAGTAGTTAATTAAGGAACTGAGAAATGAGAAAAGAAATGGGAAAAAATAACAGATTATGGGTCCCATGTATACTTGTGGGCTGGCCCAGGCAGAGGAGAAAAAGGGCCCATTGGGTTCTGCACTGGCTTTTTAAACCACTAATTATTCCTCCCACCTGCTAATTTTGGGGGGGGGGGGTGTGTGCCCCAATTGTTTGCTGTTTTTGACTGATTGCTCCAGCAGTCAATTCCCTGGAAGGGGGCAACAAGGCCCCTTGATAATATCCGGAGCTTTTACTTGATTCTGGATGATTCCAAATAGGGAATTCCTGCGAGGTTTTTCCAGAGAGAGTTCCACTCAGGTTCCATGGCCATGTGTTTCATGACTGTGGTTTTCTGCCAGGCCCCAGATTTATCTTTTCATTCCCTAAACTAGCCTGCCTCATCAGTTCTGCCTTTGAAGTAATTTTTCTTTCAGTTTCTCCTTTTTCTGTCCTTTTTCTGTTCTTTTCTGGAGCAGTTTAAAACCACCACAGCTGTCATTTCAAATATCTCTGACGATAGTTAAAAAAGGCCTGCCATGAATTAGACAACATATGAAGGGGCACACTAAGCATCTGTAATATTGAAGAAATAACTGCTAGTTCCTTTATAAACTTATTTTGACTTCATGTTCATATATAACCTACTTAATGAAAAATATTTTTAAGGTGTTTTTTAGTTACTCTGTATATATATATTTATTTTAGTTTTTCTTGATCTTTTAAATTGATGTTAGGGGGACATCTGTATCTTTTTATAGTAGTTTCCTTGGTGCTATGGTCAGATATGAGCACTTGGCTGGATGAAGTGTGGCTTGGACCCATTATGGTGATTTTTATGTTTTAAAATGAGGTAAATTCTTTGCTGTAGGAAATTGATACCTATGATACATTGAACCAGTACAGAAAGTACATTTTTCTTAGCTAAAATGATATGATGTATAATGTTTGCCAAACATTTCTAATTATCATGTTGAATAGTTAATCAGTATCCAGAGCTTTAGGGGTATGTATGATGATGGGGTGGGGCACGAAGAAGGAGCTTGGGACTGTCATAAAAGTAACAAGAATAATTTCCCACTCTGTAACTCCAACATTTCAGTTTGGCTCATCTGACACTGAGTTTTGGAGGGGATGGGTAATAAAAATGGAGTGAGGAGGAGAGAAAGGTAGTAGTGTGTGGTGAGGTTAGAGGTTGAGACTGTTGCTTCTTAATTACGTGTGGTGCGAAATTAATGTCGGCAAAAAGTGTGGCTGTTTTCCTTGCTCCTCCACCTCATCTCAGATATGTTCAGAGCCTATTTCCTTTCGAAAGCATCTATAATCTATAAATAATACAACTGATTTATTTTCTTATATACAAATTCAACCTGTACAATGGATTTAAAGAAAGTCAGACACATACACACACACACAGACACACATACACAGATTGAAACACTTTATCACTTTATTCTTCTTTCAGACCAGTCGCCTCCTGAAGCCATGGGAAATCACAGTACTTTGGTACCTGGAGAGAGGTGAATGCAAAGGCATATCGGCAATTTTTATTTCTGGAGGACCTTTCCTCAAGACAATTTTACGATCTTCCCCATGGCAAAGTCTTTCACTGTGATTCAAAAACAGAGAGTCTTCTAAAGGGCCAGCATGGATCCCACACACTTCTGCATGCTATGAGGAAAAAAAAAATGTTTTTGCTATATATCACATCCAATACCATTTTCTTAAAATGGAAAGCTCCCCATGGTTTTCCTGTCTCTGATCAGAAGGAAGGTCTTAATCCATTCCTAGGCATGTGAACCCATGGTAAAGAGGACCTTTCAATGAGGTTACATTGGTTAAGATGTGGCCCACCTCAATTAGGATGGGTCTTAATTCTGTTACTGGAGTCCTTTTATAAGCAGAGTGAAATTCAGACAGAGGGGAGAAAGCCACAAAGGGAGCAACCAGAAGCTGAACATCAGCAGAACCTGGGAGAGAAGGGAGAAACCATGTACCATGTACCTTGCCATGTGACAAATTAAGGACCAAGGATGGCCAACAGCCAGCCCCAGAATGCCACAGTCTTTAGGGAGAAAGCATCGCCTTGATGCCTTGTTTTGGACTTTTTTCCTAACCTCAAAATTCCTCTTATTTAAGCCATCCCCTTGTATGCTATTTGTTTGAGCAGCCAAGTAAACTAAAACAGGCATATTTTAATAATATATTTTATATATAATATTTGTATTTTGTAATATCATCCCCAACTTGACAAAGCATATTCTTATTAAACATTATTGCTTAACCAGTTGAAATTTGTATATCAGCTATACAAACATTTCTTTCTAGGAGTCATAACTTGAAATCTTCCCACTTGTAGTCTGATTATTTCAATATTCTATTCTTCTTTAAAGAAACAACTGACCTTTTCACAAACAAATGGTAAATCTGAATTTGGAAAATATTTTGAAACTACTGACTGAATAGGAGCATTATCAATGAGATAGGCTCACTGAATGGACAATGAATCTTATCTGTAAATCGAGCCAAACTATTCCATGGGTTCCATGGCTCTCTACCAGAATGTGAAATGCAACTTTAAAAATACATGCTCTGTACTGTAGCTTTAGTTAATATTAACGATGCCTGATTCTGAGCCAGCAAGTTGGTGTGATGAGGAGAAAAAGGTAAACTTACAGTACTGAAATCCTCCAGTAAATCTACTTTCCGTTTGTAATTGTGTCATGTGAATATGATACTGCTATTTAACTTTTGCTTGAAAGTTTATGTAAAGTGCATCAAATGTTTTTGTATATTTAGGTATTTCTATTCATAGATATATCCTATGGTATAGTTTTTTTATTATGAATATTTATGAGAAAATACCTTTAGATTCAAATTCCTGAATTTCATGTTTTCTTTCCAAGGCATAACATAACGTCTTGGGATCATCCCTTGCTTTAATGAAAACCGTGGCAAGTGAATCTCATTACACCTGAAGATTAGGAAAGCAAGAAGAAAGAATAGCTTGAGTTAAATAAAATCATTTTGGCATTATTTTACGGAATGAAGGCAGTTGTGTTGTGTCCTGTCCAGCCTTGCTGCAGCACAAGGACAGAGAACTCTGCCATTGTTTGGGGCTCATGTAATAGACAATCAGTATCCACTGATACTCGGTCCCTAAGTATCACCGAGGTCAAGTCAGAGTTAGATCTATCTGTGCTTCCAACTGCATGCTGTTCTTTACAATTTGTTCATGTTGTTAAAAGTGATTTGCTTCAGGCTCATCTATTGCCTAAAGGAATCTGGCCACAATGACCAAAAAATTACCAACTGGGTTTTTAAATTTATTATATGCTATACACTCAGATCAGATATACTTTCCCTGCACACAAATTGCTTCCCTCTGCAAAATAAAGCTTTCAATATGGTGTCAACGTGTGGTAGTTTGAATTTTGTACCACAACAAAAGGCATGTTCTAAATCTTAATCCACATTCCTGTGGGTATGAACCCATTGTAAAAAGGACCTTTATTGGGGCCGGCTCGATAGCCCAGTGGATAGGGCGCCGGCATACCACATGGGAGGCCCCGGGTTCAGTTCCCGGGAACCTCTCCTAGCGGGCAGACCGCCTTGAGAATGGCAAGCCGCCATGGGCGGGCCGGAGCCGTGGGCAGGGCAAGA
>PVKH010013457.1:0-16854 GCA_004027955.1 Chaetophractus vellerosus | reverse complement strand
AACACACAGCAAGGGGGGAGGGATATGTAATAAATAAACAATAAATCTTTAAAAAAAAATGAATAGAATGTGGAAATAAAAAAAATTCTTCCTGAAAATAGCACAATACACGTATGTCTATGTCTGCATTTACATATATATGCACTTTATATATGTTGCATACACAAAGCGCCATAGTTTAACAACTCCAAATTACACTTTTATCCTGGTTTTCCTAACTCTGGGTAATGGATAATATATCACAGTGGTTCATTTTATTATATGAAGATAACACTAAACCATCCCTCTAATAACATGATACTGACCAATGGGTAACCTAAAAATTAGACAAAGAAATTCTGGCTCCAGCATGCCTGTGTGTCATAGTTAATAATAACAAATGATGTTTTATCTTATTTTTAGACCACAAAAAGCATCCTTCATGCTTTGAGCATGTAAGCTATAAAAATGACTATATATGATGTGGCCTTCACATTCCTTAGTGTCCCACAATTTTTACTCAGTTGAAGCCTTCAACTCAACTTTATACTTGTTTAGCAAAATTAAATCACTGAAAACCATCTCTGTTGCCAAATCTATCCAAACAGTGCAGTTACAGAAGAGTATTGATTGTATATATTAGGTCTTGCTACTTACTACTAAGTGCTTATTGCTAAGCACTAAAAAGCCTATATTTTTTACAATATTAAATAAAAACAATTAAGTTCTAAAACACCAACAATGCTTCAGAAAATTTTGCCAAAAACCAGAGGAAAAGTGATGTGACTTTAATTTTTAAAAAGGTATAAACAACAAGATGACACAATTTCAGAAAATATGCTATAAAATTTTAAGATAATCTTACCAGCCCCTTACAACTTTTACTAGTACCCCATTTGGAAAGGACCATGATGTAGCATCAGGGATATTATGGTAGATCTCTTGTTTATATTTATTTCCATGGAGATCATAGATTACCATCTGCAACATATAATGAGTAAGCACAGTAATTTTAAGAATGCACTTTAAATTCTAAAATTGTTTAGAATATCGAAAATAAAATATCCTAAATATATAAAAGCATGTTATTACTTTGGTTGCTAAATCCTTGAGGGAAATAACAGTTTTCTAAGTCAAAATTATTTATCTCATACTCCCTAAGACTGAAAGTAACTCTTTACATATTTTATCTGTCTATCTGAGAAACTTATGCTTACCTTCCCAGGTCTTGGGTTACACCTCAGAGTTTTCTTGTCAACATTCTGAAATTATAAAAGTAAAAGAAGTAACCTTCAGAGGCATCAATGGAAAGACACATAGTTCACTTTCTTAGCAGTGACAGGTCTAATTTAGCATGTATTTACTTAATGACCATTATGTACCAGGTGCTTTTCTAGGTACTATAAGGGATATAAAGGTAAAGGAAAATATAAAGGAAAATAATGCACTGTCCCTGCCCTCAAGGAGCATATAGCATATAGGGCGAAACAGAGAGTCACATTCACATGACTGTTTTAAGCACAGGACTAAGGGAAATCCACAGGTAAAATACAAAGAAAATGACAAATTATGGAAAATCAAAGGAAATGATGCCAGAATGGACATGGGGTAATGGCACAGGGAAGTCCAGAAGAGGCTTCTCTGAGGAGCTGGTATTGAGAGGATGTTGAAAAGCAGGATTTCAATAAGGGATAATATGTGGCAGGTTGGGGTGGGTGTAGTAGAGAAGAAAATTCCAGGAATAGACCATCTTTAGAAAAAATATGGTGGTAGGAAACACAGCATGTATAACCAAATGTCAGGGAGACAAGGGTAGAAAAATAGAACTTAGGGAGCCTTAGAAGACAATGAAGAGCCTCCACTTGATTTGATAAGCAATGAGAGGCATTTAAGAAACATTTCTTCAAATCCCATCATTTCTTTTAAAATGACTTTGCTTTGCAAGGTATTGGATGATATTCAAGTATTACTATTTACAATTAAGGCTGTTCAAAGTAAAGATACAGACCTTGGGAGTCCCAGGGAAAGTTCCATGGTCTTAAGGACCACAAGAAAGGCAAGTCCCACATACAATGCATTTTCTATATTAGACATTTAAGTATTTCTAAGTCAAAGAAAAATGTAAATGAATTTCAAAAACCTTTTCCAGTTGTTTTTCTTCGACTCAGACTCTACTGCACTGCTTTTGATAAAATATAATCTAACTTTACATTGAGAGGGTATTGTCACGCAAATACTTAAAATTTTTACCCAAGACACATAAGCTAAATGGAGTGACAATTTTCCCATATAGAGTTCCAGGAGAACTCCAGAATGCTATTACTTAATTTAGGTTGAGAAATATCAGCAAAAAGCTATGCAGTAAGTTGCTTCTCTGTTAAGCCTTTTACATTTTGACTAAGCAATTTTGTTTTCTCAATGTAACAGGGCAGCTAAAACACATAATATACTTCAACCAAAGAATAAAATATCTAATTTTTTAAACAAACCTTACACAACCTCAAAAAACTAATTTCCTTAACAAGCTTTTAAGCGATTTCATGACCCAAAGCTCTACTGCGCTGGTTAATAAGCAAAATAGCTTACCTCCGTGAATGGGCTTAATCTGGCTGAGCTGTCTTGAGTCTGGAAACACTTTGACACTGGTTCCTGAAAAATCCCTCCAAATCTGGCTCCTTTTTCTGAGGAATGGGTTTTAGAAGTCTGCAAATACTGATGATATGCACTCTTTAAAGAAGAATGTAGTTTGGAAGTAAGGTCAGATTTTTGTAAAAAGGAGGCCTTTTCTGGCCACAGACCAATTTGCAGATTGGAAGTAGTAGGTTCATTTGACACTACATATGAATTCTTAAAAATTTCAGTACTTTCCTGGTCATCATCGGGGTAAAATGTGACTGAAGAATCTGGCAGCTGGAAGGAAACGTGTTCCCTCATTCGAGCTCTCAGACTTCCTCTGTGCAATGATTCTTCTTCTTCCTCCTCTTCCCCTTCCTCCTCTGCCTCCTGTCCATCATCTCCATCAAAATTCATCTTTAAACGCTCTGATACTGACTGGAGAAGTGACAAAACAGAGGAGGGCTGGTTTGTACTCTCTCTTGATTTTGTGGAGCCATGGTGACCAGGTGAGACCTCACTGGATAGAATATCCTCCTGAGAGCTGTCATCCTCATAGATGGGAGACAAAGCTAAGGGATAAATTTTGTATCTTTTGGCCTCCACTGATAAGAACATTTCTGAACTATCACTATCAAATGCCTCACCTAATTTAGAATCCTTTTCAAAATGATGGACGAGGTCAGTTCGACTTTCAGACCTTTCACATGCTAGAACAGGCATGCTATCAGTGGACGTATCAGGAAACGAGAGACTGTGTGTTGTTCTTACTTCTGCAGAAGCATACTTGTCCTCATCTTGAAGGGGCTCCTCATATAATATAGTAAAGGAAGAATTTTCTTGCTCATCCTGAGAGACAAATGCTAAGTTAGATTGTTCTTTTTCACTGCTATAATCTGGATCTCTCTTTTTGTTATATACTGCAGTAACAGACATTCTTTGGTCTAGCCTTAATATGGTCTCCTCAGGTTGAAACTCTGGCATTGCTAAGGCTGGGTAGCCTTCATAATCCTTACTTAATGTAGGTGATTCATATCCCCCGAAATGTGATGCAGTTCTACTGTCACAAGCTATCAAGTTTTCCTTTATTTCATTGGGCTCTTCCTCTATTTCTCCAACACTCCCTTCAGCACACTCTTGGGGTGCTTTTTCTGTTTCAAATACAAGAGGCCTGGCCTCCACTTTTGTAATAATCAATTCAAGACCTGTTCCAGATGTTTTTTCAATATTTAACATAGTGGATAATACATCATGTTTTCTGGTATTCCTGTCTGAATCATCTGGGGATGTTCTCTCCATTTCCACCATAGAGGGCATGGGCATGATTGCTCCAGTAGTCTCTTTAGCATCATGTTTGCAAGCTTTTTCCATTTCTAAGAAGATAGGGGCTACCTTCCTGTGGGCTTCTTTCCTTTCTAACACAAAAGGCACCATTTGAGTATTCTTAATAACACCTTCAGCTTCCTTTTGGTAAGTATTTTCCATTTCCAACATCACTGTCTCAGTCTTTCCAGTAATCCCCTCAGCATCTTTTTGGTAGATATTTTCCACTTCTGTGCTAACATGTGTCACCGTGGTTTTGCCAATATCCCCTTCAGCATCCTTTTGGCAAATATTTTCTATTTCTAATGTAATAGGTATAGCTTCAGTCTTTGCAATATCCCCTTCAGCATCCTTTTGGCAAATATTTTCCATTTCTAATGTAACATATATAACTTCAGTCTTTCCAGTAATCTCAGCATCTTTTTGTTGGATATTTTTCACTTCTGACATAACAGGTATCAACTCAGTTTTGCTAATATCCCCTTCAGTATCCCTAATCTTATAACCTTTCTCAGTTCCTAAAATGGCAGGTAACCCCTCAGTTTTTTTAATATTCTTCTCAGGATCTATTTGGTATACTTCTCCCATTTTAAAAATATCAGCTCTTGGCTCAGTTTTTGTGATATTCAATTCAGGATCTTTTTTGTGTGTTATTCCCATTTCTAACATAGGAGGGACTGCTTCAAATTTCATAATATTCAATTCAGCATCCTTTTTGTTTGTTTCCCCCATTTCTAACATTGAAGGTATAAGCTCAATTTTTCCTATATTTACTTCAGTATCCTTTTTGTGGACTTTCCCTACTTCTGACATTGCAAGGGGTGTGCCTTTATTACCATGTCCTGGCAAGCTTTTTTCTGTTATACATACAAGACTATCGGACAAGCTGCTTTTGGATGTTCCTGGTACATGGATGTCATCATTCACAAATGGGGGCCATTTGAAGTTTAATACAAGAGTTTTTGTATCTTCTGTCCCTGTTTTGTGATTATCCACACACTCTACATCCATTTTCTCTTTATAGTCCTCCTTGAGCAGCAAGTGTGCTTTTACCCCATCATCTAACCCTTTATGGGGCATGTCTTCAGCTAGTAAAACAGCGTCTGATTCCTGAAAATTTATAATCTCAGACTGCCCAGCTTCATATCCAGAAAGTGGGGATTTTTGGTAGAGAACAATTTCTCTTCCCTTAATTGACCCTGGGTCACTAACTAAGTTAGTTACAGAGAAGAATCTACTTAATACTTTATTTTCATTGATTTCATGTGTGCTTTGATTGATTGCCTGCTCTGACACCAGGAACTCCTTAACTATATCATGTGGCTTAACACTATCACTGTTCAGAATTTTTGAAGTATTAGCCTGAAGTTCAGAATCCCAGGTATCCTCAGTATCTTCAAAAGCATCAAATGATACATTTTCTTGGGCTGAATAAATAATCTCATTAACTAATCCCCTAGCTTGATCTTCTAACAAACAAGACTCATTCATTCTATCAGAATTAAAAAGGAGACTCTTCTCACCAACTGTAGGTAAAACACAGACCTTTTCTTCCCCTTTGATTTCTGACATGTTTTCCATGCTCTGCTCTTCCAAACGATCCATCAGTTGGTTCCCTGTTAGTGTCACTTCTTCTGATGGGTTTTTCTCGGGGATATCTTCTTTCAGGGGACCTGGATTCATTATATCTTCTGTGGCTATATGCTCTTGGTAGGTACCAACTGTGTGTTTGGATTTCAGTTCTTCCCTGACAGAGTTTAAAATCTCGTCAATCAATGTGTCAGCCTTTTTAAGTAAACCACTTTTGGCGTCCAAGAGTTGGTCATGTGCTCTTCTCCTTGCTTCTATGTGCTCAGCAGATGCTTCAGAACACTGCTGGCTTGAGCTGTTAACTGACACTAGAGCCCCAGCAACTGCTCCAGTCTCTGCTTCCATGGGATTGTCAAATTGGGCAGCAGTTGGGATATCAAGAGAAATCTTCCCAGTATGAATCCCCAAATGTTCCTGAAGTGGGGTCACTTCTGCTCCTCCTGGGACAGGTGTTTCGAATTCCAAACAAGAGCTATTAGGGGACAGGAGGTTAGCTAAGGAGGCCCCTTTTTGTGTGAGATCTATGATAACTTTTACAGATTCAATGTTATCTTTGGGATTATGTAAAATTGTAACAATGCTAACTTCTTCAGGGTTACAAGATGAAGAGGGCATGATATCAGTACCACCACTCAGGAAACGAGCGTTCTCTTCTGATCTTAACACAGAAGGAACATTAATAGAGCTTGACTCTTCAGATGAAAAAGTCAATTTTTCCAAACTGAAATCAGAACCCAGTAAAGGTAGATTTAATTTTGTGCTGTCATTTTCTTGGAATTTCGGGGTAATATTAGTTAAACTGAGTTCTGCCATTTCTGGGAGACCACATACCTTTTTGGTTCCCAGAATATCTGAAGGTTGATGAATCATACTAGGGTTGATTTCACAATTCTGTGCCATTTGCCTAGTGACTTTTTCATCATGAACAGGAGATAGAATCCCAGATAAATTACCTTTGAGAAGATCAGGAAGATCACCTAATGCTTTTACCTCTGTTTCCTGCATAACTTGATATTTGGAGACAGAAGTAGAAACCTCAGCTTGGCAATTCTCTTTAAGGTCAAAATCCAAACATTTTTCTTTAGCCTCCTTATGATCCATGGACTGAACACTTTTGTCTTGCTCAACTTCTGGGCAAATTAATTCTGATAAAATAGGCTCTGCTAGCACATCTGTAATTTTGGATGGAGAAGAAGAAATTTTATCCCAAGAAATGTCTCTGGGATCTGTCTGGGAAACAGACTTCTTGGATAAGGCTAGAGTTTTAATTCTTCCAGAATGTGACTCAACAGGAACACCACTCTGACCATCAATTTCAGATTTTGATAACATTTCAACAATGTTATCAGTTTTGGTTTCCAAGGAAAAAGAATCAGTCTTCTCTACAGTGTTCTTATTTGCATTAGTGTTTGAAGACACTGACTCTATTTTATTACAGTCTTGAGATGAAGCTGAACTGTGGTCCTTAGTGAGACTTCCAGACTCGCAGCCCGATGGGTCCACCCCTGTTGAGTGGATATCACTTGCTTCTATTTCTAGTGGACCCTGGCATTCTTCACTATCAAGAAGACTTTTCTTGGATTCAAGAATTGCAGGCGCATGTGCAAGGTAGAGGGAAGAAGGACTCTTCCTCTCTGCTGCCTCAATACAATTATCCACATTTTCTTCTTGACACTTATCAGAAGAATAGGAAAAATCAACAAAGCAGGCAACCCCAACTTCAATGAGGACAGAAGAACCCTCATTTTTTAAAGCAGGAATATCTGACTTGCTGAGTATGCCAACTTCAGAAACAAAGGTAGGAGATGAAGTATTGAAATTTGATTTTTTATAGTCAATGGTAAGAGATTTTGTAGTATCAGGTGATACTTTGACTTGTTGAGGACTCTCAGAGTCAAGAGAAGATTCTGAAATGTGACTTCTATTAACTTCAAAATCCAGTTCAGATGCTATTTTATTTTCTAAGCACGGTGAAACAGATTCATTGATGCATTTTATAGGGGCAGAATTGTTTTGATTTATTCTAATAGTTTGAGGAGTTTTGTCATGTAGCCTAAAATCAAGCTTTTTGGTTTCTGTTACAAGCAATTGGTTGGTGTCTTTGGATAACAACTCAATTCTATTATTTGGAGCTTCTACATGACTGGAAGTTGTGGATTCACCAGCTGAGGCCTTTTCCGTTTCTTGCTTGATTTCTCCAACAGTGAAATTTATCTGTGAGTCTGTGGTAGTTGACCTGTTTCCTTCATTTACAAATTCTGTGTCTGTCACAGCATTTCTCTGAATATCAATGGAGCTGGTATGTCTGGCAACCAACTTTGACGAGTTGTCTATGGGTTGGCTGTCGTAACATTTTCTCTCCGACAAATGCAGATCTTGATGTCCAACAGATTTATTTGGATTTAGAATATCTGTACTTTCCTGTTTGGTAGTGTCACTCCCATCAGCTTTACCACAAGAGAAGTCAGAACTGGCAGGGCTCTGAGGTTCAACATGTTTTCCTCTTTGTACCAATGTTCTACCACTCTTTTCTTTTATCCTATTTTCTGTTGTAGTTTTCCTCTGAAAATCTGGACTACAAGGAACTCTGCTATTACTTTCTCTAAACAATGATGAACATCCCAAATTTCTGTCAGTTTGAGAAACTGGTACAAAACTTAAATGGTGCTCTGAGTCAGATTCTCCAACAGTAGCATTGGAGATAGTCTCAGAAGAAGGGCATGACTTATTTCTCCCATGTCCCCCAGGATCATTTTTATTTAAAATATCCTTAGAAGGAGCATTATTTTGCAGTTCCAGGTTGTTTGTCCTATGACTTTCTGTGCTGAGATTTATTTCACTACAATCAGTGTTTTCTAAGGGGTCTGTGAGCAAATGACCTTTTCTAGATATTTCTGTACTGACTGATGACAACGATAGAGCTATCCCAGCTTCAACTGCACTTTCAGCGTCAATGTGTGTGCTTGTACTGGAGTCAGAACTCTCATTTTCTCTGTCCAAGGGATTCACAGTTACTAATGTGGTCTGCTTCTTTAAATATTTCTTAATTTGTCTGGGGCCTCGATATGTTGCATATGTTACTGAAGGCTTCTCCTGTTGACCATCAATTTTTCTGTAAAAAGAATCAGCATGGAAGTATCAAGAAATATAATTAATAACGCCTAACAGTAACCCCAGAAACTGTGCTGAAGTTTAATTTTCAAATACTACTTCCCTTTTATGTATTAATTTGGGAAGGAAATCCTAGAATGGTTTAATTAAACCTATTATTATTTTTTAAAAATAGATTTAAGAAGGAGCACATTAATGTCAAGACAACATGAATAATGTTTGAGTCCCTTAAAACTACTTTTTCTCTTTTCTGATTACATACAAATATCGCACTGTGGTTAATGGAAGAATGTGGGCTGATGAGTCCAAGGCTTGGGTGCTAGTAATCTCAAAGGAGCATTTGACAACACAAAGGAACCACAATGCCTTTGTGCCTCATACAGAGTACCACAAGCTTATTAATACATCATTATGATTTCTCCACTGTATCACAGCATCATAGTGAGCTTCTGCTCTTTGGTATGAATTTGAACAGCAACTCTAGCAAACAAGTTGGATAAGTTTTTAAGAAAACACCTGGAAAGAGGTCTAGAACAGAGTATGCACTCAGTAGATATGGGTTGACTCCATAAATGATGCAACTGTCTTAAAATTCCTCTCTCATTTTAAGTTCTTCAAACATTTAATTAGTGTAGTGAGTATATAATGCTTAGGTAAATACAAAATGATTTCTGGAAAAAAGTAGAGAATAAACCCGAGTATAAAGTTCCTGATGCTCTCAAAATGCAACTTTCTTTGAAGAATTTACCTTTAGGAGTTCTCACGCCATGGCATGCTGCCTTGCAACCCTTTATGCATGCTGTTTCTTCCCCTATAATTTTAGCTAGCAAGAGAAACTCTAATGTGCTCTAAGACTCAGCTCACAAATTACCTCCATCACAAACCCATCTCAGAACCCCCCTACCACAAATGGGCAATTAGCTTCTGATCTGTAGCTGCAAAGGCCCCTGACTACAATATTTACCATATTAAATTATCAAACACTGTGTGCTTATTTATTTTCCCCCCTATCCTGTAGCTACTTAAGGGAAGGCCCTGTCTCAATCATCTTGTATTTTTAAGATGAATCTGGCACAGAATCTGGCAAATCATGTATGTTTAATGACTTTTTGTGAAACAATGAATGACTAAGTAAAGCAATGGTACTAAATGCTAAGTAATCTATTTCAAACTAATGTCTTAGTTCTGATAGGTAATATAAAAGTGTTTTAAATTCTGAACTCTAATTACATTTTAGTGTGCTGACTATGGAAATATATGGTAAAACAATTTGATCTGTGTTCTATTCAGTTTTTTTAAGATTAAACAATCATTACCAAAACATATTAGAGCATCCATGTGAATATTATGAAATCCAGTTAAAAGTATCCTAATATCTAAAAGAATACAAATTCTCCCAAACTTTTGAGCAATAACATTAAGAAAGCTAGATTTGTCTAACTGGTAAAACATGTTCCTCAACTCTGCCCCTTACATATTTCTTGAATTTTAGCTGAAAAACACATTTCAACCTATATAACTGCTGGTCTCTAAAATCCTAACACATGACCATTGTAAAAAAAAAAAATGTAGTTACATTCATTTATTTCTAATGCCCATTATAAAGCAGCTAAAGGAGATATTTAGAGAAGGCCTTTGCCTTACAAAAGTGCATTTTGTTGCTGCATAAGTTTTAGGCTAAAGAGTGTTATAAAAGAAAGTCAAAAGGTAGATAAAGCACCTATGAAAATATGCAAGGAGAAAATTACATATAGGTAAATTAATGTTATTGGTGAAGTTTTGCATCAAAATACATAAGCTATTCAGAAAATGCAAGAGCCTTTCAGGACATATAAGTCAGAATAAATGATAATAGGATTTTTTTAGTTTTTCTCACAAAAGTTTTGACATTTTAAACCTAAAACATACTTTCAATAGGTTGCAATTTTTTCCCCAAAAGATCACCAAAATAATTATGAAGAAATGAATAAGCAAAGATATGTGCAAGATGGTAATAAAAATGGAAACAGGACAAGGATCAGAATTTATTCTTCAAGTACAGCAAACTGAAGGCATCTTTCCACCACCTCTCTGCTAACCAGGCCTCAGGGCCTTTTAGTCTATCAATGCAACAAAGAAACTTAATCAAAAAGGACTTCTCAACCACAAAGAAACTTCACTAAATTTCAATTCACTGTAATAATGCTTTTTGGGAGTTCTGGAGTCCTTTAGGGGGCAAAAATCACTGTTTTCACATTTTTTAAGGGCTTGTGGATACTTTCAACTAAAATAAATTGGTTTACATGAAATTGAAAGATACTGATTTTTTTCCAACATAGTTAATCAAAACTATGATTAAATACCAGGTAAACTTGAACTAGCTTAAATTTCCAATTAGATAATCTCCTACAGCACCTGGGTAGAAATGTTATATGCCTGTAACTAAAATATACATCCTTTATACTAAAACAACTATATTGCCTGTCATGTTTAAAGCATTGAACATCAAAGTTACAAGCTTAGCTTGATGTATTATAATTAGTCCCCTTCAGGTACTGATGAGCTACACTCCCACTTTTTAAAAGGTTAGTCATGCCAATATAGTCTATTTTCTACATCATACATTCCTAGTTTGCAATTGAGTCACCATAATTGAATAGCATTAAGAACATAAATAAGCTGAAGATGGAAAATTAAATAAAAGGTTTACTTTCCACAAACTGAATAGAGAAGAGTATTAATTTCATGTATTGTGTATATACCAAAAGGTTCATGACCCAAACAATAGTAAAAGAAAAGTAAAATACCAAAAAACTTCAAATATTTGAGAAAATATGACATATTTTAGCCGAAGACATACCAACCCATCATGTGTAGGCTTATTAAACCTCCACGTACTACATATAACTATATTCTATTCTGCAGAAATTTGATTGTCCTGATACTACAAAAGTCAACCAAAGACATGTGTCATTTTTCAAAGACAATTCTATAAATAGCAACCTGAAAAAAATAACTAGCCTTAGAGCAAAAGTATCTAATGCACTTTTAGGAAAATATGATCAAACTATTTAACATTAAGATTTACTTCCTTTCAAATTTTAAAATTTAGAATATGCTGTCTCACAATAAGGTAAGCTGAAAAACTAGCAAATAAGAAAAGGCATAAGAGAGCTTTGACAAAACAGTTTCTCATTATGATAATATGAGCTTGTAAAAAATATAAGAATTGTAAGACAGAACCTTTTTGTTGTTTTAACCCAGCAATAAAGTAGCCTCCTAAATAAATTATACCAGAAGCATGAGTTAATATATGGAAAACAATCTAAAAAAAAGTGTTGCCCAAAAAGTTCTCTTAAAGATTTAATGGATATCAAAAAAGGAAATGTGCAGTCAACTACACATAAAAACATTTACCAATATTTTATTATTTTTAATTAAGAGAAGATAAAATCATTTACAATATCTTTTTAGTGAGTTTTTAATTCACTTTAAATAATTGGTAATGTTTTGAAAAGTGAACTAAAGGTCATCACAAAAAACATATTTGATACTATAGTAATGGACAGTGTTATAAGGCACAGGTTATTTTATTTATTTGTCTAAATTCAGCCATTCACCCTTTTAAATACACTCCAATTATCAAGACCTAAAAAGAAAAAACGGGGGGGAAAGTATTTTTCTCACCTGAGAAAGACAATTCAAGTCTTAGTTAATTTACTCCCCTCTATTAAAGAAAACTGATACTTTTGTGCTAGTAATTTCAAAATGATAGTCTCTAAATTTTAAATATTATATTTTAAATATCTCATGTTTTGAATATAAAAATTAAATATATGCTTGCTTTTGATAAATTCAAATCACAGAACCAAAAGAGCTTTAATACTTAAATTGCAGATTCTTGAAATTACTAGTAAATTTCTTCTCCAGAAAAATTATTTAAATAACATCTAAAAACTGTTTTGAGTAGTTCTTAAGTACACTGTCAAATTAACTATTAACCAAAATTATATTCATTACTTAAACAAGTCAAAATTATTTAACAAATTCACAAGTTATCAAAAATAAATTGTTAAAGCTAAAAACTACAATTCTAAACCTGAAACTGGGATTTCTGAGGCCAGACCTGGAAGAAGCTTGTATCTCAGTGAAACTGGGAGTCCAGAGATCTTTTTCTTTTTTCCTAAATCAAGAATCAACTTTCTCGGGGGCCGGCTGTAGCCCAATTTGTAGGGCGCCGGTTTACCACATAGGAGGCCCCGGGTTCGGTTCGGGGGGCCTCCTCGAGCGGGCAGACCACCCTAAGAAGGCAAGCCGCCATGGGCAGGGCAGGCCATCACGGGCAGGCCGCCCCGTGGTGAGCTGACTCGGCAGGTCGCCACAGCGGGAGGAGACAAGCAGACACAGAAGAACGCAAAAATGAACACAGCAAGAACAAGCAGAAAGGGGAGGATATGTAATAAATAAAAAATAAATCTTTAAAAAAAAAAAAAAAGAATCACCTTTCTCTGCTGAGGTGGTTGTGCTGAGTTGCCTTAAGCAATTATCCAATTAAAACAGAAAGGGTTGCTAATGGAAAAAAAGGAGACACAGTATCTGCTTTTCATTTCAAGGGTCCAGTGCCAAAGAAATAAACAACCAAATTAATTAAAACCAAATTCCAGGGGAGCGGATGTGGCTCAAGTAATTGGGCACCCACCTCCCACATGATAGGTCCCGGGCTCAGCTCCCAGTTCCTCGTGAAAAAAAAACCCAAAAAGGGAAGCGGCTGTGGCTCAATTGGTTGGGCTCCTGTTTACCACATGGGAGGCCCCATTCGATCCTCGGGGCCTCCTGGTGAGGAGCTCCCGAGCGGCGCAGAGAGCTCAGGGCCCGTGCAGCGTGCTGATCTGGCGCAACAAAGGGAGCAAGCAGACACACAAAAACACACAGCAAATGGATACAGCGAGCACAAGCAACGAGAGGGGAATCAAAACAAAACAAAACAAAAAACAAGCAAAACAAATGAAAAAACCAACTCCTGGAAGCCAATGTGGTTCAGTGGTTGAGCACTGGCTTCCGTACATATGAGGTCCTGCGTTCAATCCCCGGTCCCCAATACCTCAAAACAAACAAACAAACAAACAAACAAACAATCCAAATTCCCATATAACAGCTTCAAAACCCCAAATTATTTTACTCTAAAATGGTGATTCTCAAATGTTAGCAGGAAAAAAAAAATCACTTGGAGATATAAGAAGATTGCTGGGCCCCATTTCCAGAGAATCTGTTTCAGAGAAACGAGATGGGGCGCAACCTGATCCTCTGCATTTCTTACAAATTCCAGGCGATGCTAACAAAGCTGCTCCAAAGACCACATTTTGAGTAGCACTGCTCTAGACTACCCTATTGATGGAGGTAACACAATTTAACCATTTTTCTGCTTTGGGACATTTGTTTCTAATTACATGTTTCAATAAACACTTTTATGCATAATCAGAAGTAGCCTACAAACTGTTTATGGTTCGTGATACATATCACCAATTGAATTTCTATGACATGCTACCAAATTACACCCCCCACCCCTAACAGTGTACATGAGTGCTAGTTTTACCAATGCTGACTCAAAGTATTATCATTTCCATTGTTATCAATTTGACAGGAGAAAAGAAATTATATTATTTTTGTTTTCATTCCTTGATTTCCAGGGAGGAAATCTTTTTTCAGTTAATTACTAGCAATTTGTATTTATTTGAATGATTTGTTTATATTGATTACTGATTTTTTCTATTGATGAGTTACTGTCTAAATTGCTTATCAGCTAAAGCACTTTCTCTGTCATTTTTTGCATATAATTGTCTCATTGCCAATTTAAGTCATCTTTGTTTATGTTATTTGGTAAAAGAGAGCCTGAAAATTAGGAGCAATCCAATCTATTGATCTCTTTCTTGATATCTTCCATTGCTAATAGGCTTAGAAAATTCATTTCTCACCAAAATAAAATAATTCAGATAGAGCTCCCTTCAGTTGTGTATGTTTTTTACAAGTATTGTCAATTCATCTTAATTTATTTTAATATAAAATTGAGAAGGGGCCGACTGGATAGCCCAGTGGATAGGGCGTCGGCATACCACATGGGAGGCCCCCGGTTCAGTTCCCGGGGACCTTTCCTATCCGGCAGACTGCCTTGAGAAGGGCAAGCCGCCATGGGTGGGCAGAGCCGCCGTGGGCAGGGCAAAAAGCTGCCACAGACAGGGCAAAAGCCGCCACGGGCAGGGCAGGTCACCTGCGAATGGAGCGCAGCCAGCCACCCACGAACTGAAAGCCGGCCGTGATGGAAGCAGAAGCTGCCCACAAGCGGGGAAAGCCGCGCCTGCGCAGTGATCGGTCTCGGCGCGTCGCCGCAGCGGGGGAAGGGGAAGGGGAGATATGTAATAAAATAAATAAATCTTTAAAAATAAAAAAATTTAAAAAATAAAATAAAATAAAATTGAGATAAGTATAATCCTTTTTTTTCTCCAAATTGTTAGCCAATTTCCCTAAGTCTTCTTTTCTACAAGAATATATAATACCATCACAAAGGTTCAATTTCCAAATATGTGAGAGTTTATTTCTAGACTATTACCTTCCATTTATATGTCTAGCAAATATTACATCATCATGATATTGTTTCAATTACTTGGCGTTATCAGTACATTTTAATATCTGGTAGACTAAGTCCCCACTACACTGGTCTTGGAGGGAAAACTAATCTATTTGGGTCTTGGTTCTTACTGCTATAACATGGGTATGTGCCAACTCATAAGGTTCCTATGCGGAATTAATTGAAAAACACACATGAAAATACTTTAAAAACCATTAAGAATTACATAAGTTATCATTTGTATCCGTGGCTAGGATATTATTGATGACCCCTTCATATAACGAAACATTCAAATAATATTAAATTAAAATCAATAAGATAACCCTTATAAGCTATGACTGTTATACAAGATATTTAATGGGCTCAGCACTGCTATAAGCATTTCGTGGTCAGAAATATTCCTTCTAGTTCATTTGAGTAAAGGGAAAACAAGTTAGAACCTGTTTGTTGATCAAATAAAGAAAGAATGGGTGGTGGTAATGCTTCCTTAATTCATGCAAGATTTAAATTCTTAGAGCTCTGTAAAAGGTTCATAAGGCTAGTTTCAGGAACAGAGTCAATTTAATTTCTTTTCTTAACCCTTTAATTTGATCCCACAAAGATAACAGATTCACAGAATGGTAATACAGACCATCATGCCATTTTTTCCCCAAATGCACATAATACAGGAGGAATTCAGACAATAAAACATCTCCATCCAAGGAAGTCTTAAATTTTATATACATCTTGTACTTGCACAAATTTAGTACCTGAAAGGTGTTAGTACTATAGCCAAAAAAGCTTAAAAGACCCTAGATTCCCTTTATGGTACACAGAATCAAACAATTTTCTTTCAACCTAGTAGAAAACTTTTCTCCAAGCCCCACTCTCCCTCAATTAAAAGAGTTAGAACCAAGACTCAAAAAGCTAGGTCCAAGAGCTAATTTTTTTTTGTCTCAATTAAATTTTAAACTTACTTTAGCAAATCACTGGTTTCCTGTTCGCTGTCTTGTGTTGTATCCAAAGAAAAGGTATCTGAGAGTTCAGCTGAGTTGGGCTCTTGTTCTGCTGGTGGAAGTGTCTGGACTCTAAGGGAGCCAGTAAAAATCTCTCTCTCCCTTTTAATCCCTTCTTCATAATGGTCAGTGGGATTTCTTAAATCTTTCTCAGTTTTGTCATGGTCATCTTTGAAAGAAGATTGCTTAGCTTCACCAAGAGATGATTTTCCCGAGATATTGAATAAGTTACCAAGAAACTGGAAAAAGCTTTCTTTTGCCTGTCTATCACTTTCTACTATTTTGGTATCTGAAGTAGAACTGGAAAGGTCATTTGGCTTTTTGGAATCTTCTGGCTTTTGAAGAGTGATGGGTTTCTCAGCATGGTTCCTTTTGTCCTCAATTTGGAGACTCTTAGAAAACAAAATAAAGAATAATAAGCATCATCATTTAAAAAATTAAACTGTTGAAAGGAAGGAAAGTGGGGCCAGCTGTATAGCCCAGTTGGTAGGGTGCCAGTTTACCACATGGGAGGCCCCGGGTTCAGTCCCCGGGCCTCCTTGAACGGGCGGACCGCCTCGAGAAGGCAAGCCAACGCGGGCGGGGCATGCTGCAGTGGGCAAATGCAAGCCCCCACGGGCGGGCACAAAGGCAAGCCCCCGC
>PVKH010013456.1:0-11255 GCA_004027955.1 Chaetophractus vellerosus | reverse complement strand
GAGGAGGCCCCGGGAACTGAACCCAGGGCCTCCCATGTGGTAAACCAGCCCTACATATTGAGCCACAGCTGGTTCCCAGAACTTAAATTTTTTGAATCATTAATCTCTTTGAGAATGAGATAATAAAATTAGTGAATAATCTTCCTATAAAAATACACAACCACATTTATATAAAAATGCATATATAATTTCAGGAGATTCACCAATGGTCTGTCACTTATTTGTGAATTTCTTGGGAGCCCATGGATTTCTACTATGCATTTACATTGAAAAGCAAATTATAATTAAATAAAGTGGTTGAAGAGAAAACAAGGTAAAGAAATTTAATTTTATGATTCAATTTGCTTTAGCATCAGATTTTAATAGTCGATGTATCAATCATTCTCCAGAATTAGACTTTAACTGTCACTAGATTGAGTCAAATAACAATAGCAATCAAAACAAAAACACACATTCATAGAGGGTTGATTGTGCCAGACACTGTTCTAAATCCTTTTGTACATATTGGCTCATTTAATACTCTCAGCAATAAAGTACATAAATCAGGGTACCCAACCCATAGACAGTTTCATAGATGGGCACTACACACATTAGTGTCTCTGATTTTTTAGTTTCTATATTCCATTAATGTCTGTCTAATTATTTAGTTATGAGAGTAGCCTGTCATATGCAACAAAACAGCTTTGTCCTGAGGCCTTTTCTCTTTTCTTTTCTTTTGTTTTCTTTTGTTTTCTTTTGTTTCCTTTCCTTTATTTCTTTCAATACACGTCTATTGAGTACACATTGTGTAGCCGGTATTTAGGATACAGCTTATATTTTAGTTTGCTAGGCTGCCAGAATGCAATATACCAGAAGTTGGTTGGCTTTTACAATGGGATTTATTAATTTACGAGCTTATGCTTCTGAGTCTGTGAAAATGTCCAAATCAAGTCTTCATCAGGAGATGCTTTTCATCCCAAAGACCTGCTACTGGCAATCCTGGACTCCTCTGTAATATGGCAGGGTGCATGGCAACATCTGCTGGTTTCCCTTCTCTTCTAGAGTTCGTTGCTTCAGCTTCTGGCATCCTCTGGCTTTCTCTCTGTCTCTTTCTCCATATTCATCCCATTTATAAAGGACTCTAGTAAGAGGATTAAGGCCCGCCCTGGGTAATGCTTTATTGAAGTGATCTAATCAAAGGTTCTATCTACAATAGGTTCACACCCACAGGAGTGGATTAGCTCCAAAGCCATGCTTTTTTCTGGGGCCATAAAAGCCTCAACCACAGCTTACTAGCTGGTAAAGATAGATTTTTACTGCAGTACATTGTTTGAGGCAAGTTTTCATCCATTTACATGCTGACTTTCAGTAGCTTAATTCTTTCATTTTAACTTTATTTTTAAAGAAGTTTTAGATTACAAAAAGTTACATTGAAAATATAAGGGATTCCCGTGTACTCCACCCCCTCCCCCTCTCACATTTTCACCTATTAATAACATCTTACATTAATGTGGTATATTTGTTACAATTGATAGACAAATATTTAAGTATTGCTACTAAACATGATCTACAGTTTATGTTATGGTTTACACTTTACACCATACAATTTTATAGGTTTTGACAAAATGTATAATGGAATATCATGCAGAACAATTCCAAATGCCCTAAAAATGCCCTTTGTTCAACCTATTCTTCTGTACGCCTCTTCTCAGAAACTCTCATAACCACTATCTTTATATAAATGTTACAAGTTCATTTGTTACTACAGTAGTAATAAGTCTACTTAGTACATGGCTGCATTTCCCCCTTGTGTTTGTTCTTTCCTCAATCTTGAGGATTTGGGAATGGTGATACCCATTCTGCTTCAGATTGAAAGGGGCTTTATGTTTTATGGGGCAGATGAAAGGAACTGTTTTGCTTGCAGTTGTAGATACTCTCTGTTTTTGGGGATGGGGGTTGTCCATCATCATCATTTTGTTAGTTGTCCTGGGCATGTCCAATGAACTGGAGATTAGGTGTTAGCTGCAACTCTGCTAAGACTCAAGGCTCAACCAGCATATGAACAGACTGAAGATTTATGTCTCTGGGACATGTATATAATGGGTCTACTGCCAATTATAAGATGAAATAAAAGGAGTAGAAGAATTATGTGTTGGGAAATAGATATTTAATAGAGTCTAACTCTATTACATTGGGGAAATAGATTATCATAATTCCAAGGTAAGGCCCATTGGTGGGGTGCTGATTTAATGGGGTTGTGTGCCTTGCCTATATTGTCCAGATGTCTCTAGAGTTCTCAGGATCACCCCTGTTGAAGCTTTGTTTACTGTGGCAGTTAGTGAGATTTGCCTGAGACATGCATAAGCATAACCTCTGGAATGACCTCCCAACTCACTTTGAAATCTCTTAACTGTAAAAACTCATTTGTATCAAATGTTTCCCCTTTTGGTATAGGTCTTTTTCCAAATGCATGACTGGTTGTTGTTTGGTATTAATCCCTCAGTGCCAGGGAGGCTCATCCCTGGGAGTCATGTCCCATGCTGGAAGAGTAATGACTTTATTTGCTGAGTTTGGCTTTAAGAGAGAGGCCACATTTGAGTAACAAGTAGGTTTTCAGGAGGTAACTCTTAGGAAATAATTATTATTAGGCTAAGTTTCAATTTTACAAGAGTAAGGTTCATATGTACAAACATTAATATCCATGGCTTGGTGTATTGGTCTGTTTTCTTTTAGGTAACTTAGATCATCACAGTGTAAATTTAAGTTGTTCAAGTGTGGAAGGAAGGAGGGCAAGAGGTAATTATTGAGTCCCCTATTTACCATTAATTCTATCTGTGTACCATTTTTATCTTTTTGGTTCACATAAGTATTAACAATGGATCTTGAAATATTATTGCTTACTGTAAATTAGCTTAGCAACCTGTTCTATAACTATGAATTGAATGTGGGCTACATTCAGTAATCCAGTTCAGCAAATATTTACTGAATGCCTAGACATTATCCCTGACTTCAAGAAGCTTATGATTAAGTAGGTCAAATGCATTCTGTAACATTTAGGTTCAAATGCAGTTTTGATATGTGCTAGAGTCTTGGCATTATAGATGCTTGCTAGAAGGACAGATTTGTAATACTGGCCATCAAGACTGTGGAGAGCCTGGTAGAAGTGGTCATTGTAAAACAGACTCTGAAGTTAGGTACAATTTTGATAGAAAAGATCAGAGTAGGGCATTTCAGTCCAAAGGAATAACAAGAGTAAGGCTCTAAAGAGAAAAAAATAGGGAGTCTATATTTAGAATTGGGAACAGACTGCGGCCTAGACTGTGTTAAAGAGAACAGTGGGACAGTGGGAACTCAGACTAGGAAAGCACTATACTGCCCCATCATGGGGGATCTTACAGGTCACACCAAGGCAGTGGTTCAGGAGTGGAGGGGGAGTTCAATGACTTTGCCCACCACACCCCCCAGGAACATATATTGTCATAATTGTGAGCGCTACTGGCATCTAGTGGGTAGAGATAGTAAAGAATTTATGTTTTATTCTGTAGGCACGCAGGAACCTACCAAACTAACATTGGTGGGTTAGTTTTCCTGAACTGGTGATTTTCTAGGTCCCTGTATATTGTTACACTAAGTTCTCAAAGTGTTACTTTGAAAATCTCCCATGGGAAAAGTATAAAAAGAAACACCAATTTGGGAGAAAAGGAATAGAAGACATTAATCATTTGGTAGCTTCTGAACCTGAGAAAAAAAGAAAAAATAAAGTAGGGAGGAGTGAAGAAGAAGCAAAGTTTTCAAACTTTTCTATTAGAGGCATTGGAAGGTCTCCAGACTTAAAGATATTAGTGCAAGGAGAATGCAGGCATTGTACAAGCAGGCACATTTCTGATAATTGGAGATCTCTGATCTCATTACCTAAAGAGTGAAATATCAAGCAGTATATGGGAGCTTGGGGGTTTAGGCTTTTTCCCTTGGTCATGCAGCTGTCTGAACACCCCCAAATCCCATCCTTTAATTTGGGAAACAATCCAGTCATCTATATTCCATATCTTTATAAATAATCAATCTCAAAGAGTAAATATGATAAAAAAGTTTCATAAATAACCAGAAACCTCATGCCAAGTATGCTCAGCTCTCCTACATCTTGTGAGAGTAAATGAGCAGGAAAAAGCAAACTAATTTTATTTTTTGCCCTGCCATGTTGTGATTGTATTTCTGGGTTTAATTTTTTTTTTTTTTTTTAACCATGAAGTAGATATGACTCTCTTGCTAGGACAAGATTGGTGCTGCCACCTCCACCCCAAATCCCTTGCCTGTTCCACCATGTTCTTTGGATTGTCACAATAGACGTAAATTGTTTCTGCACATAGGTTTTCTAATAGATGGTTCAAATGAGTTCCAGAAGTAGGCATGTAATGATCAAGAAGCCGTTCCATTTTAAAGGGGTTTTGCAAATAACTTGACTTGCTGTGTATAGCCAGGAATTCTGGTTCTCTGCTGTAAGAGTAGTCTGGTCCAATGGAACAGCACGAAAACTCCCTAGTTCTGAAGTACATGCATGTGTCATTGGAAGAAGCAAATTATGAAAACAACTTATGCATACTCTAAGTAGGAATTTTCAAGGCAATCGTGTTATTTTAGGCACATACAGCAGAGGGCATTGTTTGGTCAAGCATAAAACAGGGCTGCTGCTGACAGTAATAGAGCAAGAAATAGCAAAGCCCCTCCCCAAAACACACACAAAGAGAACAAGGAGAATAATAAATGACCTTTAAATTGTTGGGGTTTTTTTTCTTTGTTTTGATCTCTGAAGCTTATTCCTTAGTAGGAAATGTTTCTCAGAAAATAAACTAAGAACTGGACAAACATCGTCCAGATACTGAAGAAACTCCTACAGTGGGAGCATGGCACTGCTAAGTGCTAGAGATCAAGTAGTGAACATGACACTGCTGGCCCTCAACGAGTTTACTGTCTTAATTGTCTATAAGCTGGTTGAATCTGCTTGATTACTCATTCATTCATCCAGGCATTTAACACATGTTTAGTGAATACTTGTCTAGCTGAATTCCTTGAATAAAGCAGAAGCGTCTCTGTCCCATGGAATTTAACATTCCATGGAGGTGAGACATGCAATAAGAAAATAAACATCTAAGTACACAAGAAAAATATTAAATAGTAATGAATGTTATGATGAAAATTAAATATGGTGATGTGATTGAGTATGATAGAGAAGCTAATACTTTAGGCTGGGTTATCAAGAAAGAACTCTCTGAGAAGATAAAATTATAAGAACCCTGAACGACAAAGAAAGTCAACTATGCAAAACACAAAGGCAATGTATTGCAGACATTTGAGAAACTAAGGAAGGCCAATCTTGTTGCAGAGAGAGAAGGATGAGGAAAAGTTGAAAGGTAGGAGGTGTAAGAAGTCAGATCATGTAGGGTCTTGGAAGTGAAAGCAGCTTGGAGTTTACTCTAAAAGGATATGGAGCCAATAGGAACATCTCACCCGAAGAAAGACATGAACGTACTTACATTTAAAAATTCACTTTAAGTGAATGCAAAGTAATTGTTGTCAAGCTATTGCAAAAGCAAAAAAATTGAAAGGTAAGAGGATGTTTCAATATCCAAGTTAGAAATGAGTGTGACTTGTCCTAGAATGGGACAATGAGGAAAAGTAGATCCAACCAGATCATGTTGTAGGAGTCAAAGGAAGAGCATTGTGCTGAAAGTGGAGAAAGAAAAAGAAAAGTCACAGAAGATTCCGATGTTTTTGCCTTGGAGCCCCTGGTTGTATGGTAGTAGCATTTACAGAGATGCAGGAGCAGGTGTGGCGATTTGCCTTCAGTGTGTAATGTGCCATTTAATTCATGTAATCCTTACAATGCTTATTTATTAAATGCTGTTATGACACACCCACCTAGGAAGGTGAGACTCAGAGAGGGCGCATTTGCCCGAGACTGAACAGTCAGTACGAGTAAGCCAACAATCTCTTTTTTGTTCACTAAATGATACTAATGTAGACTGGGAATTCTTTCAATGCTTTAGCATTGTTCCAAGTTGTAAAGTACAGTATTTGACTCTCTCTGAATCAAAACTGAATGTGTGTTTAGTCATCATTCATGAGCAAGTTTCAGGGAGGATGTGAGCAGCACTAGAGCCTGGAGATGCCTTTTGCCTGACTTATGGATCGATGTTTCCAAAAGGATACTGCTACTTCTGTGAACAATATTTGTCTAATATGACCATATGCGGAAGCTAATCTTGCTTTCATGCTCTACAGGATTTTAACTAGGGGTTGTTAATTTGAACCTATACATGACTCAGTAGTCAGATAATCAGATTGAAGATTTTCTTTTTAGTGATCAGTTCTGTTCAGTTCTGTTATAAGGCTAGGGATTTGGATTATTAAACCATATGAATTTTCCATCAACCAGTCTTCTCTCTCCAATTTCTCTTGCATAAGGGATCAGCCTTTCTGAAAGATTGCCCTTCCTGAAACATTATGCCCTTCCCTGCTTGCATGCCTTGAGTTTTTTCCTAAGTCTCTTTATTGAAGCAAATCCAGACTCTTTTACCAGATGTGCAGTGCCACTGACTTGGGCCAGCTCAGCTGTCTAACTGCTGCAATATAAGCCTTCTGGTTCCATAAAGTCAGTTTTTTTACTATTTTGTTCTTCTCCTCCTCCTCCAAGATCCTGCCTCAATACAAGTCTATAACCCCTTAAAGACTCCCCAAAATACAAAATTGTTTTTATATATCTTTCTATTAACCATGCCTATGTTGATTGCTTATAATTTCTTCTATAATATGCATTTGACATTTAAATATTGAATACATTGATTTGCATTTGTAACTAGATGTATATATTTGTGTTTTTGGTTTTATATATGTATCTATGTATTTGTGTATAGCTCCATTAAAATTGTAAGGTTTTAGAAGGCTTGGTCAACTTAGCTCTTTTATTATCTTTATTATACTCTCCAGAGCATAGCAACATGTCGGCTGCATGGGCTATTTTTAAAAATATATATTTATAATAAACTTTATTTTTAAAGAAGTTTTAGGTTACAAAAAAGTTACATCAAAACTATGTGATTCCCATATACACCCCTCCTCCCCCCACACCTTCCCCTGTTAATAACATCTTACAATTGTGTGGTAAATTTGTTACAATTGATGAATAAATATTGAAACATTGCTACTAACCAAGGTCTTTAGTTTACATTGTGGTTTGCACTTTGTTCCAATGCCCTAAAAATACTCTATGACCCACCTATTATTCCCTCCCCCTGCCCTCAGAACCTCTGATAACCACAATCTTTATAATAATGTTAGATGTTCTTCCATTACTACAATATTAATAAGTTTACTTTGTCCATGGTTGCATTTCCCCTTATGTTTGCCCATTCCTCAACATTGAAGATTTGGGGATGGTGATGCCTGCTCTGCCTCAGATTGAGGGGTCTTAGATCTTATGGGGCAGATGGAAGGAACTGCTTTGCTTGCAGTTGTAGATATTCTCTGTTGTTTGGGATAGGGGTTGTCCATCATCAGCATTTTGTTAGTTGTCCAGGGCAAGACTGATGATCTAGAGGGTAGATGTTGGATGCAACTCTTCTGAGATTCAGTGCTCAACCAGCATATGAACAGAAGGAAGATTTAAGTCTCTGAGACATATATTTGATGGGTATACTGTTAATTATAGACTCAAATAAACGGAGTAGAAGAATCATGTGTAGGGAAATTATAAATGAGTCTAACTCTGTTGCATTCAGAAAATCGGTTGCCATATATTTCAAGGTAAGGCCTATCGACAGGGTGTGAGTTCAAGGAATTGCGTGCCTTGCCTTTAGTATCTGGATGGCTCTGGAGCCCTCAGGAGCACCCTTATTTGAGGCTTTGTTCACAGTGGTAATTAGTGAGATCTGCCCGAGACATGTATAAGTGTAACTTCTGGAATGATCGCTTGACTCATTTTGAACTCTCTTAGCCATAAAAACTCATTTGTATTTAATGTTTCCCCCTTTTAGTCGAGGTCTTTTTCCAAATGCATCGTTGGTTGTTGATTGGTATTAATCTCTTGGTGCCAGGGAGGCTGATCCCCAGAAGTCATGTCCTATGCCAGCTGTAATATAGTGCATTTCTTTGCAGAGTTTCACTTAGAGAGAGGCCACATTTGAGCAACAGGGAGGTTTTCAGGAGGTAACTCTTAGGCAATAATTATTATTAGGCTGAGTTTCAAATTTACCAGAATAAGGTTCATAGTTATATACATTATTATTGAGGTCTTGACATATTGATCTGTTTTCTTTTTTAGGCACTGCCTATGTACGTGAGAGATTCTTGCCCCTCTTTTTGAGAATGTAGCAGGACTCCCTGGGATGGGAGTTTAATATTTTGTTGTTCATTGTGTTGGTCTCCACCGACTGAGATAACACCCTATGACATGAAGAACACATTCATATTCCATAGATGCATGCCCCAGGTTCACCCTTTCCCATACATAGTCCCATCACTGACAGCCTGGACCAGTGACCCTCTCCTGCAATATTTGCCAAAAGAACATTCCCATAATTGTATTTTCAACTACCGACTCTACCTCCCCAGTGTTCAGCTGTTCATTCCTCCAGCCTCTTCCCTGTTCCATGGATAGTCCAACCCATTCTTCTGACTGACACTCACACTCCAACAGTGTTAACCCATCACATCCCTGTACCACCATCACCCACTTCCACTGCCAAATTACTCCCTTCAACCTTATCAAAGGTTCTGTCTGGGTTGAACATCGGCTCAACACTCTCTACTCCCTTTCTGTCTCCTGGTAACCTATCTTCCAGACTCTGTCTCTGTGATTCTGCTCAATACGCTTATGTCATATCAGTGAGGTCATACAATATTTGTCCTTTAGTGACTGGCTTACTTTACTCAAAGTAAGGCCTTCAAGGTTAATTCATGCTATCCCTTGTGTTAATACTGCATTCCTTCTTACAGCTGAGTAATATTCCATTGTATGTATATACCACAATTTGCTTATCCATTCATCTGTTGAAGGACATTTGGGTTGTTTCCAACTTTTGGCAATAGTGAATAATGCCCCTGTGAACATTGGTGTGCATATATCTGTTTATGCGCCTGCTTTAAATTCTTCTGGGTATATACCTAGAATTGGGATTGCTGGATCATATGGCAATACTATAGTTAGCTTCCTGAGGAAGCACCAAACTGTCCTCCACAATGACTGCATCCTTTCTACCTTTCCAACAGCAGTGGATGAATGTTCCCATTCCTCCACATCTTCTCCAACACTTGTAGTTTTCTATTGTTGTTTATTTTTTATTTTTTATCTAATAGTAGCCAGTAATAGGGGTAAGATGATGTCTCATTGTAGTTTTGATTTGCATTTCCCTAATAGCTAGTGAGGATAAGCATCTTTTCATGTGATTTTTAGCCGTTTTTATCTTCTCTTTGGAAAAGTGTCTATTTAAATCTCTTGAACATTTTTTTTTAAATGGGTTGTCTTTTTATTTTTGAGATGCAGGATTTCTTTATATATGCTAGATATTAGAACTTTATCAGATAAGTGGTTTGCTCCAATTTGCTCCAATTGAGCAGGTTGTTTTTTCACTTTCTTGACAAACTATGTTGAAGCACAAAAGTTTTTAATTTTGGGCAAGTCCCATTTATCTATTTTTTCTTTTGTTGCTCATGCTCTGGGTATAAAGTTTATGAAACCATTTCCTACTACAAGATTTTGTGGATGCTTCCCTACATTATCTTCTAGGAGCTTTTTAGTCTAGGCTGTTATATTTAGGTCTTTGATCCATCTTGAGGTAATTTTTGCATAGGGAATGAGATGGTGATCCTTTCTCATTCTGTTAGATATAGATATCTAGTTTTCCCAGCACCATTTGTCAGCTGTCCCAGTTGAGTGGGCTTGGTGGCCTTGTTGAATATCAGTTGGCCATATATGCACAGGTCTATTGCAGAATTCTCAATTTTCTTCCATTAGTCCATTATCTATCTTTGTGGCAATACCATGTGGTTTTGACCACCTTAACTTTGCAGTATGGTTTAACATCAGGTAGTGGGATTCTTTCAATTTCATTTTTTCTTTTTCAACATGCTTTTGGCTATTTGGGACCCATTGCCCTTCCAAATAAATTTTATAATTGGCTTTTCCAGTTCAGTAAAAAATGCTATTGTAATTTTTATGGGGATTGCATGAAATCTGTAAACCAGTTTGGGTAGGATAGACATCTTAATGATATTTAGTCTTCCAATCCATGAACATTTATTTAGGTCTTCTTTGATTTCCTTTAACAATGTTGTATAGTTTTCTGTGTACAGGTCTTTTACATCCTTAGTTAAGTTTATTCCTGGAAATTTGATTCTTTTAGTTGCTATTGTAAATGGAATTTTTTCTTGATTTTCTCCTCAGATTGTTCATGAAGAGTGTACAGGAATGCTACTGATTTTTGCATGTTGATCTTGGATCCTGCCACTTTACTGAACTTGTTTATCAACTCTAGAAGCTTTGTTGTAGATTTTTGGGGGCTATGTATAGGATCATGTCATGTGCAAATTATGAAAATTTTACTTCTGTCTTTCCAATCTGGATGTCTTTTTTTTTTTTTTCTTGCCTAAGTGCTCCAGCAAGTACTTCTAATACAGTGTTAAAACAAGAGCAGTGATAGTGGACATCCTTGTCTTTTTCTAGATCTTAGAGGGAAAGCCTTTAGCATTTCACTATTGAGTATGGTATTACCTGTGGGTTTTTCATATATAACCTTTATCATGTTGAGGAAATTTCCATCTATTCCTCTCTTTCAAAGTGTTTTTTTTTAAGATTTATTTTATTTATTTCTCCCCATCCCCTCATTGTTTGCACTTGCTGTGTCTGTTTTTCTTCCTTGTTTCTTTAGGAGACACTGGAAACCAAACCCGGGACCTCAGATGTGGGTGGGAGGAGCCTAATCACTTGAGCCACCTCTATTCCCTGCTTTGTTGTGTCTCTCATTATGTTTTTCTTTTTGTGTCTCTTGTTGCATCATCTTGTTGCATCAGCTTGCTGTGCCTGCTTGTCGCTCCAGCTCACTGTCTTGTTCTTCTTCATTTAGGGGGCATCGGGAACCTCCACTCCCTGCTTTATTGTATCTCTCATTATGTTTTTTTTTCCTTCTTCTTGTGTCTCTTGTTGCATCAGTTTCCATGCCTGCTGGTCGTTCCAGTTCACTGTCTTCTTTATGGGGTACTGGGAACCGAACCAGGGACCCCCC
>PVKH010013455.1:0-16858 GCA_004027955.1 Chaetophractus vellerosus | reverse complement strand
ATCGAACCCAGGGCCTCCCATGTGGTATGCCGGCGCCCTATCCACTGGGCTATCGAGCCGGCCCCCCATTGTGTCTTTTATTCCCATAATGTCTGTTACTTTTCTTTGCAGGCTTTTAAATTGCTTTTTATGCTCACTCAGCATCTTCTTAATATCCTTTATCTCTTTAGTCATATTTTCATTAATATCTTTTGATTGATTTAGGAAAGTTATGTGATTATCACTGATTAATTGTTTTAAATCCTGTTTCTCTTCAGGATATTTGGTTTGTTCCTTTGGCTGGGCCATCTCTTCCTGTTTCCTAGTATGACTTGTAATTTTTCACTCATGTCTAGGTATCTGAATGTGTTGGTGAATTTACTCTGATGGCCAATTTTTCTCTCTTGCCTATTGCTTTTTTTTGTCACAGCTCTTCTTTGATATTTGGTTCAGCTTATTCTAAGTCTTTAAAATTGCCCAGCTTAAGTTATCAAAATCAGGCCAGGGACTCACTAATGGGTGCACATTTTCTCATAGGAGTTAAAATACAGAGAAAACTGAAAATAGTTTCTGTCCACGCAATTTCCAGAACAGCGGCAGATGGTGCTAGTCAACTTTCCACGGAGGTGTTTCAGTCTCAACTTTCCTGTGTTGTGCGTCCAGGGCGGTGATTCAAAGCAGAGTCTGCTGGCCAAATTCACTGGTGAAAAGCTCCCTCCCTCTCCTTGAAACAGCTGATAGGGTGGAAGTTGTCTGTTCCCCTCTCAGTTGGCTGCAGTGTGCCAGGGGTTTTACCCCAGCTTAATATCTTGTGGGTGGGGGGTGGGAGCCCTTCTCAGCTGCCACCGGGGCTTGGTAACTCACGTTTGTTGTTTCGGGTTCTTCATTTCTCTGTCTCTCACCCTCCTGGGAGTTGTGTAGCACTGTCCTGGTCTGCTGACTCCAAAAGCAAGTCCCTCAGGCAGCTTTTGTCTCTTTTCTATTGTTTTTGTGAGAGCATTGAACTCTGCCTATTAGTCTGATGCCATCTTCCCTCAATCCTCGAAGGCCTACTTTCAGGTTTTAGTTGTTGTAAGAATTATAATATGCATCTTTAACTTATTGCAGTTTATTCAGAATCAGCAGAGTATCACTTCATAATTCACACTTGATGCTTCACATTTTCTGTTTCATACTTTGTACTTTCCACTTTCCCATTTCACCTGGCACTTCTGATTTCCCATTTCATATTCCTTGAGTATAATTAGCTTACAATAATGTAATTCCATTTACCCAACACACCTCTCTCATCAGTGCTACCTCTGTCATATTGTTTCCTTCTACATAAGTTATCAACCCTCTCATGCTGTTTTTTTAGTATTTTTGCTTTAAAAAGTTAGCTGTCTTATAAGGAAATTTGAAGAAGATAAATAATCAAATCAAATATTTTTAAATACTTATTTACCATTTCTATTGTCCTTTCCTTCCTTGTACTTCCAAGTTTTTACTTGGTATCATTTCCCCTTAGTCTGAAGAACATTGTTAACATTTTTTCTAGTGCAGGTCTGCTGGTGCGGAATTTTCTCAGCTTCCATTTCCCTGAAAAAAAAAAACACCTTTATTTTAATCTTAATTTGATGGCTAGTTTTTTTTTTAGGAGGTAGTGGGGATTGAACCCAGGACGCCATACATGGGAAGCTGCCACTCAACCACTGAGCTATATTCACTACCCAATGAAAAGTTGTATTAGTCAGCTAAAGGGGTGCTGATGCAAAATACCAGAAATCTGTTGGCTTTTATAAAGGGTATTTATTTGGGGTATAAGCTTACAGTTACCAGGCCATAAATCGTAAGTTAATTCCCTCACCAAGATCTATTGCCATGTATTGAAGCAAGATGGCTGCCTACGTCTGTGAGGGTTCAGACTTCCTCTTCCCTTAAGGCTCTGTGGTTCCAGCTTCTTCCTATACCAGCTGTAGCCTGGGGTAAGCCTTGTGTATTTCCTGGGCCTCTTTTCTCTCTGGGCTCAGCTGCTCTGCTTTCTCCACAAGACCAGCTCTAAACTATCAGGTGAATGGCTCATCTCTCTTCCCAGGGCTTCTACTGTGTCTAATGGAGCCTTCTTTCTTTCCTCACATATATGCTTCTCTGTGTATTTATTTCCTGGGGCTCCAGCATTAAAACTCCACTGTCTGCTCTGCCATGTGGTTTTATCACTGACGTGGCCCAATCAAAGCCCTAATCACAAATCAATTAAGTAAAAGTGAAACCTCTGAATCCAGTACAAACTAATATGCCCAGAGGATCAGACCAGTTCACAAACATAATCCAATATCTATTCTTGGAATTCATAAACATTATCAAACTGCTACAGTTGGTTTTTTCATTTGTTTGTTTTTAGGAGATACCAGGGATTGAACCCAGGATTGAACACATGGGAAGCAAGCACTCAACCACTGAGCTATATCCACTCCCCTATATAGATTTTTACTTTTCTCTCAGTACTCTAAAGATGTTGTTCATTGACTTCTGGTTCCCATTGTTTCTGATAAGAAATCAGGACTCATTCAAAATTTTTATATTTCTACTTATATATTTTTTACATCTCTCTGACTGTTTTCAGGGTTTTCTCTTTATTTTTTACATTTATTTATTTATTTTTTTACTATGATATGCCTAGATGTGATTTGTTTTTGTATTTAAACTTCTTGGGGTTTGCATATCTTTTTGGATCTGTAAGTTGACTTTAAAAATCAAATTTCTGACGATTTCACCAATTATTTCTTTTTATCTTTTTTTAAAATTTGTCCATTGAACTTTATTCAATTACCCCATCCCAAGGCTATTCATATGTTTTATTTTTTGTTTATTTTTAAAGAAGTTTTAGATTACATAAACATTACATCAAAAATATGAGAATACTCATATACCCACCCCTTCCTCTCCTACAATTTCCCCTATTATCAACACCTTTCATTAGTGTAGTACATTTGTTATAATTGATGAAGACAAATTGAAGCATTGCTACTAACCATGGACTATAGTTTTCATTATAGTTTATACTTTACCCTACACAATTTTATAAGTTTTGACAAAATATATAATGGCCTGTATCCATCATTGCAATGCCTTGCAGGACAATTCCAATGTCCCCAATGTCCTCTGAAGAGTGTTATTTTTTGTTCCACTAGGCAGTTCAGTTACTATCTGATTATCTTGAACGTCTGTTGGCTTGGTTATATGCTTTATTTTGGATGGATCCATGAAAAGCTTGAGTTATTTCCATAGTCCCTCCAACTTTGTGAACTCAGGCTTCAAACTTTGTCTTTCCTTTCAGATCTTGTCAGTGTTTGGTGTCAGGCTTTGTTAGGGTAGGTCTAGCGTTTCCCTTATTTTAGAGTATGGTCTTTATGTCTTAGGCTCATCCTTGCTGGTCTTGCTGGATATCTGGGGTGTTAATGACGTTTTAATGAATTTTATTCTCTTAGGCAGGGCTGGTCCTCCAATATCTTCTAGCACTGTTTGACCTCTGTTATCTGTATTTTGATCTCAAGTCTGTAGCAGCTCTTAAGTTTCATATTGTCTACCCTACAAAATCAATCCAAGCACTCAGCCAAAGTCTTGTGGGAAACTCCTACACAGGTTGTACACAGCTTCTACCCTCTGGTACCCTGCCCTGAAGATTTCTGATGTTCCAGATGGCCCACACACTGATCTCTTTTTCATCAGTTCAGTGGGATCAATGAGCTCTCCTTGGGCTGCAGTTCACTGTATAGTGGTCAGGAAATTGTTTCCCAGGCAGATGGCTGGGACAGTCATAGGGCTCACCTCTAGAGTTTACTTTCCCTCAAGGATCACAGAATTTCATTGCCTGTTAGCCAATGTCTGAAAACAGTTGTCTCAGATTTTATTTTCCAGTTTTATTGTTGTTGTCAGTGTGTGTGTATGTGTGTGGTGGGGCACTAATTCAGTACCAATTACTCCCTCATAGCTAGAAACAAAAGTCCATATACAACAATAATTTTTTGAGTTAAGGTCTTCTCATTTTTCAAGGAACCTCTTAGATGCTACCTCTTCCATGAAGTCTTTTCTGATAATGCTTGTCAGAATTAATCTTTCTCCCTTACATGTCCGTTACATTTTGTACTTCCATCATCCCCATGAAGTATGAATAATGTGTTAGTCTCTAGGGCTTTTACTTGAAGGGTTCCATCATTTGTATTACAGCAAATGATTGGTCTTTTTTGGTATGACAGGACTGGGGAAGGTCTGTCGGAATTTCTGGTACTGCTTTCAGTAACAGTGACCATTCTCAGGGTTCATTCCCACATACTGTACATTCTTCCCCCTACTAAAGTAAGCTTCTTGAAAGAACCCCCCCCCATTATGCCTAACACAATGATGATGATATTAACAATAATATCAACCATTTATTGAGAGCTATCTATGTGGCAGGCACTTTGCTAACCATTTTATTTAATGAACAAACACTACTATGATGTTTACTGCATGCGCTCATTACTCTAAGTGCTTACAAATATTAGTATACATGAATTATTTTATTTAAGGCTCAAAAGAACCTATGAGGAGCTTTATGATTATCTCCATTTTAAGGATAAGGAAAACTGAGGCTTGGGAAAGTTGAGTGACTTCCCCAAATATTCACACATCTGGTAGGTAGCAGAGTGGAGCTTGTAGGCAGTCATTTGATATTTGTTAAGCTACATACAATTTACAGCTTCTATTTGGTAATGTTTCCCTCCACTTTTGTGGGGAGTGGTTTTTGACCAGGGTATATAATATGCCCTCCTGTCTGGTAGTACCAGCTGGCTCCTTACCAGGCCCTGAACCAAGGCCTTAGTGCCAGCACTGAAAATTGATGGAAAAGGAAGCTCCGTGGGGATTAATGGCCACCCTTCTGCAGTCTTTCATTTGATGGGTGCTAAGCTGCCAGAGTGAACTGTGGCTGTGTGTTTGGATTCAGAACCACAAAGGCCCAGTTCTTACTGTTTGTTTGCAGTCACTGCTTCTAAACTAGATTGCAAGCAAAACATCAGGCTTCTGAAATGGCCAGAAAAAATGTGCTTTTCCAGGAAGATGAATCAGGTAGTTAGCAGGCAGTACTCACACATTAATTCAGTTTTTATGGAGTTGTAAGATTCAATTAGACATTTCAGTATAATGAATCAAGAAAATCTCAGCACAATATTTCTCCAATGAACTTCATCCCCTTCCTGCCAGCAGGGAAAGAGGAGGAGAAAAAACGCCTCTGGTCAAAACAGATACTTCTCGGTTCTAAACTGAAGCAAGCTCAGAACACAGAAATATCTTTTATGTAGTGTAAAGCCTTCTCATTCCCCACCAGTGATATAGAATATCACTTTTCCACAGTAGAAGGAAGAGCTTTCCTTTTCACTATTCTGCAGCTTGTTATTCCTCCTAAATGTTGGAGGATTTTTAGAGGAAACTTAGCTGATTTCTAGAGCTCCCGGCAAACCACTGCATTTGCTACCTGCAAGTACCATTTTCCATTGGTTCAGCCAGACCCTGCTCCCTGGATTGTGGTGGGAAGCATCCTGGTGCTATGCTGAATTTGAAAGCAGAACCAGACCCTCTGAAAGCCCATCCCCAGCAAGGCCAGAATAGGCTAGTCATTAGTTGAATACAATAATGGTCCCCTTCACATACCCAGGCAAAAGGCGTGGACATACCCTTAATACCTAATACTGTCACAAGTCAGAGTAAGAAAGTCCTGATGTGTGCACTGCCCTGATACTACTGGGGTCAGGATGAAGAAATTTCATAGAGGGCACAATTAGACTATTAATCAAATGACTAGTGAATCTGCCATTGAGACACTGAATTGAACCATGACTGGTGTTGGTTAAGGAATCAGGGGAGGTGGTATAGGGAGATGGGAACAAGCACTGGCTTTTGGAGTGAGATGGAACAGGTTCAGTTCCTTGTTTTGGCAGCTATGAGCTGTGTGACCTTGGGCATGGGAATTAACCTTTCTGAGCTTCCATTTCTTCACATGTAAAATGGGTATAATAGCATAATAACTGAAAACATTAAAGAAATAATTCAGGTGTGGCTTTTAGCACATTATAAAGAAATGCTAACAAATGGGCTCAACAAAAGTTAACAATACTATCAACTAATCTAGGTTCTTTACATTCATCATCTCTGTCAGTCTTCACAGCATCTCTCGAAAGCTTTCCTCATTTCACAGATGAGGAAACCTGAAGTTCAGAGTTTAAGTGACTTGTCCTAGGTCTTGAGCTAATAAGTTATCAGCCGAAGTTTGAACCTAGTTGGTGTCATAATGCCTTCCAAATGCTAGAAGTGGCACATTCATAGGACACTAGAGCAGAAAGTTCATCTTGTCCAACCATGTGGATGTTTCACGAACATGCCTGCTAGATAACTAATGTTTCAAAAAACAGACATCAAACATACATGGCATTTATTGAGCACTTACCACAGGCTGAGCAGTGCGCTAAGCACTCTTGCTCTTTATCTCATTTAATCCTCAGCACAACCCTGTGAAACTACCATTACAAGTGTGAAAACTAACACTTTAAATGTTTATTTGGTCTAGGTCACACACTCCTATGCCAGTAAGTAGCATAGCCAGGCCTGCCTAACCCCAGAGCACTCTGTCTAATTCCTGACTAGGTTAACAGACGGTTCTGAGGTTACGGGGGCTCCTACACTGTCTGCAGAGTCAAGGGCAGGGATCATGAGCTCTACAGGAGTCAACCTTGGTAGGTGCTTTCTTGTTCCTTTGTTCCTCGAGTTTCCCAGCTCATTTTGAATGCCAAGCAACTTTATATTCCATTTGGAAATTCTGCAGCGAAAGTGGAAATCAACCAAATTGAATGGCCTACAATAGATTCTTTTATTATTAACTATCATGCATTTCCTTTGAGCCTATTGGAGTAATAGCTCAATTAAACATAAATGTGAAAATATTTGGCAGTACAGATTTGCTCTATTGCAAGGATCAGGTTTGGGAATCATTTTTTTTGGATTTTTTAAAAACCTAAAGCATCTCGTTTTTTTTCTGTAGGGAAATAAATGTTAAATACACCAACTTTTTGAATTAAGGACGAGGCACTATTCCATGGATATCATAAATAATAACTATTCTCCAGGCTCATATTTTGACCAATAAAATGATTCAAGAGAGAGATGAAGTAACTCAACATCCTGAAAGTGAAGAACTAAATCATTTAAAATGTAATTTGCATATTGTTCCTTCTTTTAAAAACACCAAGAGAAATTTTTTAGACTGAAAAAGTATTGCCAGGATATGATACAGAAGGTGCTTTAATTCCTGTCTGAAACGGGGATGGATCCAGTATATGTAACAGGATGACAAGTGGCACAGAATTGGAGACCCGGGTACTGAGTCTAGAGGTGCCACCCTCTAGCTGTGTGACTAGACGGAGCCACTTGGCCTCTTCGGCTCTTGATGATCACCCCTGGAACAGGAGGGCTTCAGGCACCTGTACTATTTCATTTAATACTCATAAAAAATGTTATAAGGTTATATTGGTCCCAATTTTTAAAAGAGAGATTGAAGCTTACAGAATTTAAATGCTTTGTTCAAAGTTATATTTTTGCACACATAGGTATAAAGGAACTTTGCTTTTAGTGTTGGTTCCAGGCACCAGAAACAAATGCACACAGGTTGAGAGGTCTACCCTGTCCTGGACAGGCACATATGAGAACCACTCTGTTAGAGGTCAGTTTATCTGGTCTTTTTCTGCAGTCCTGCAGTGGGGTTTGAAATAAAATCTCTCCTAGTAGAAAAAATGGCATCGGGGAGGATTGCCCGTGAAGTCGCTCAGAGGAACTGCCTATGCAAGATGACTATAGATGCTGTTTGGCATCCTTTAAATTGAATTGGAAATGTGCTGATTTGGGGACTGACTAAAATATCAAACCACTTTGCTTGAACTGTATTCAAGGACAGGGCTGAAATAAAAAGCATAAAGCCAGCTGCAAAAGGAGGAAGACATCAGGCTGCCTGCATCAGCTGATGGCAGCTTGCCCTGGTCTCAACTCTGCCTGGCAGCTCTCCTCGCCTCGCTGCAGCTGCCCACTGGGCCAGGAGAAGGTCTGAATGGGCACCCTCAGGAGACACAGAGCTTGCGGAAGCAGTGGATGCTTGCTGTCAGCCAGGAATCACCTCTCCAACAAGAACGACTTGTTTCTCTAGCTGTGCCATCGTTTAACATATAAGTATAGATTCGTGAGCAATATTCAGATGTGGGTGCTCTGCCGTTCTGAATACCTTGCAAACTAAGATGCAGGACTTCCCAGTTTTAAAGGTTCAGTCTGTGGTGTCTATAATATACTAAGCGGTAGCAGAAGGATGTAAGGCTTTTGATGTTTCCTTGCCATTTGTGGCTTTGTCTTGATTAATTCATTTACTCATTAACTCAACAAATACTTACTAAACACCTACTGTGTGTATAGAATTATTCTAGTAGATGCTTAAGATAGTCAGTGGACAAGACAGGCAAATATGCCTGCTCGTAGAGAAAATAATTCCAGCGGTTTACATAATTCAGTGTGGAAAGTGGAAAGAGCAGTGGCTTTGGAGCCAGCCAGCTCAGGGTTCTAAAGTCACCTCCACCGTTCCTGAGCTATGTGACTGAACCTTCCTAACCTTGGTTTCTCATGGGTAATATGTGCCCATACTTCCAGCTCAAAGAAATCTTGGAAGGCTTAGAAGAAATAATGGAGGAAGCAGTGGTTGGCACCTGGAAGGTCCTGTCCTCACTTTTTCCTGGAAGTGGCTTCCTTCCCAGCACATGCCTCTGCCCTCCTGCTGCACACCAGCCAGCTCCACACCACCACCAGGCAGCACACCCTGGTTTTGTCCTGTGTTCCTGCACCATCCATCCCTTTTCCTCAGACTCTTTTTTTTCAATTGTTTTCCATTTGTTTGTTTGTTTGCTTATTTATTTAATTTATTTTTAGGAGGTATTGGCAATTGAACTCAGGACCTCATGCATGGGAAGCAGGCACTCAACCACATGCCACACAAAGGGGAGGCTCTTCCCCTCCCCAGGGGACTGCACTACAGTTGGACCTTCCTTTGATTAAATTGTTTATTATTATGTTTTTTAATAGCACAATGTTATAATTCATTCAGAAATACCCCTAGCTCCATGCAAATTAAAATATCTGTCCCTTTGGATGCTTTTAAAACCCTCTGAGGCTTTCTTTGAAATTTGGTCTAAATTAAAGAGAAACTAATATTAACTGATTCATTTACTAATGACCCCCAGCACAGCTTAATAATTGAAGGATTATATAGAATAAATCTCTGTCAGAAATTTCAGCTGTCGTTATGTAGTTTTCAGATGAGAGAGAGAATAGGAAGTCTTTTTTTCATTATATTTTTAATAATGTCTTATCACTACAAATATAATACATGATGCATATCCATAACAGGAAATAGGGAATAAAAGAATAATGAAATAAAATTGTTTCAAATTCAAAAACCCTATGCTAAATGCTATAAGACAGTTTGATAAATAATATAGTTATTAAAGCTTGTTAAGCTGCTCTTTAATTTATCAACAAGGTCATCTTTCTCTGTTTTTAGATACTTTTATGTTACACCATTTTAGTAGCGTCAAAGTACTCTATTATATAGATGTATAATAAATTAACCATTCCTCCCATTTTTACCTTTATTTCCCCTCCTTTTTTATAATCACCAACATTATGATGACAATCTATATAGCTAAATCTTTGATCCCATCCATTTTTATTTCTTTGGAATAACTTCCTAAAATTATTCAAAATTATAGATCCAAATTTCTATTAATATATGAATTTATTTAACAAATATTTTTACGCACCTGCTATTTTCTAGGGAGTAATAGGCATTGGAGAAAAACCATGTGAGCAAGGCACATGGTCTCCATCCTTACAAAATCACAAAATTGTGAAATTGTCCAATTTATATTTCTACCAAGAGAATATAGGAGTGTCCTTCATCTGGGTGGGAGCACCTATTAAGAATTAGATCCATCCACAATGCTTGTAAAAGTGAATCATATACATTTGTTGAATTGCAAAGTAAATATTTTCCCAGTAAGGTTTCAACATTGTCCTATGTAAGACAGTATCAAATTGTATCAGTGTGTCAGGATGGCTGCTTGCAAAATGATGTTTTTGTTTTTGCGTTCTTTTTTTTTTTTTTTTTTTCTTTTTGGCAAGGGAGTAAAGAGTTTATTGAGAAATGAGAGAAAAGAAAAAAAAAGTACACAACCCCAGACACGGGTGCAGGCATGCTACAGGGTGATACGCGTGTGTGTGGGGAGGTAAGCCTTTTTAAGGCCTCTCCTCCTCCCCTCTCCTAATATTGGGGAGGGGCCCCAGCTGTTTGCTGTTCTGATTGGTTTCCTTATGATCCCCACCTGTTAGCTGCCAGGGGACCAGTGATGAGGCCTTTTGTTGGAGTTATCCAGGACCAGTGGGGAGGCTTGGGTGGAGTTATCAAGTCTTCCCCTTGACCCTGGAAAGAGTTCCAGATGGACCTTGTGGCCACGGTCTTGGCGGGGTCTTTCTGGCTTTGTTCTTAATAGCAGCCTTCCCTCAGGGGGCCTTCCGGTCAGGGTTTCACAGCCATGCTCTTTGCCAGGTCCCAGCTGTGACTCATCTTCCCTTTTTTCCCTAAACTAACCCACCTCAACTCCCCCCACAGAGAGTTTACACCTTTATTCTTAAAGGGGGAGCTGAAGGGCGATGGCCATTCTTCTGTAGCAACTTCTTGCTTGTTAGGGGCAGTGTCCCTGCCTGATGGGGAATGCAACTCTCTGACTATTCTATACTGTGTTCTGGAAGGAATTGATTCTGGAAGAAATAAAATTAGTCAGAATTTTAAAGATACATGATCCTACTAAAAGGATAAAGAAGATGGTGGTAAGTGGTCCCAAATAGGCCAGCCATGGCATGCTGGACCATGGGAACAAGAAAGGCCAGGTGCCTTCAGAGGCTATAGCCTCCCAAAGTTGATGGGTTTGATCTTGTAGGTTTCAAATGCTTTCCAGAACTGTTGTAGAGTGATATACATAGAAACAGCATTCCTCCTTGAGGAATAAGCAGGTTCCTCCCTGTGCCGGTGTTAGCATGTTTAGGACTCTACGATCTTGCAGCACCACAGTGGCAAGGGAGTCTGTTTGCTCCCTAAAGTCTAAAATAATGCCCTTTTACTGTATTTCTGGAACTGAGCAGAGAGAAAATCATAGACTCCTTAAAATTGATAGACTAGTATTTTTTTTTTTTTTTTGAGGAGGTACCAGAGATTGAACCCAGGACCTCATACCTGGGAAGTAGGTGCTCAAATACAGAGCTACATCTGCTCCCTGATCTGATGTGTTCCTCATTTTAGCACCTCTGGTTTCTGGAGCAATCTAGACTTGGACGTTCTCTTTGATTGTCACAGCATTAGTTACTAAACAAATTAGTGTTTGAAGTGGCGCAAATGAAAATATGTTCCTCCCCAGCACAGGGGGCTGAACAAGATGGCTTTGAAATGCCTTCTAGCCTACTTTTTGCTCCTCTGTCATTTTAAGGAGTGAAAAGTGTCTTCAAAAAAGCACACAAAATCTGTCAGAACTCAGATAAAAATTATTCTAAATCATTAATAAAGAAAGAAATCTATCTCCCTCAATACAAAGGGATCCCAAAATGTCATACACAGATCTGCAACATGGAAAATCTGAACCATTGAACATCATGCATTAACTATGGTTATGAGATAGTCATCTCATCTCGACAGCTAAAAATACACAGAGACAGTCAGAATTATTGCTATTTTTTATATCCAGTGAAATAGCTTCATTTTTACTCCACAAAGAAAAAGGTTCCTCTGAACAATATTAAATTTGCTGTTAACTTCCATTATGCCATATTCTGTCTTAAGGTCCCAAACCTATGCTCCCTTCATATCCCCTTATTTCTGCCAAATCTTTCCCTGGCCACAGAGCTTCTGACTGCATTAACTCCCAGGGTCCTTCCACGTTCTTCCTCCCTGGTTAACTCCAGCCTACACCTCTTCTGGTCTCTTTTAGTCTCTCAGAGCTTCTAATCACCCTGCTTAATATCAATCCAGATTTATTTAATAGTCAGCTAAGAAACAATACACAATTGAGTTGAAGGCAAACTCCTGAATATGTGACGTTTGTGTGAGAGAACAGAGACTAATACCTTTTCCTGCTGCTTTTAAGCAAGGCTTCAGGCAAAAGAAACTGACATTGGAAAGGAGAGGTGTGAAGTGAATAACCTCAATATAAGAAGTGAGACTAGTGAAGGTGGGAGAGTAAGGTACCAAAGTTTGATTTAATCTGGCAAAATAACACGAGCCTTCATAGCAGTTACTACAATATATTCTCAGCTTGGAACCTCATATTTTGGGGAATTAGAAATATCTATTTCCCTGAGACTTCTACTTCAAGTTTACTTAAATTGGAGCCAATCACCTTCCAAGTCCTCCTGAGGTGAATTTGTTTCCTCATAAGCTTGCCTAAATCTAGACTATTCAGTTGCACACATCAGTGAGATTATGCATCTCCTTGGGACCTTGTTAAAATGCAGAGTCCCAGGCCTTCCCCATCAATCATCTTCATTTAAGTGGTCTGGGGTGGGGCCCAGGTAATCCTGATGAAGGCACTCTAAGATTAAAATGCCTGGACATGGTACAAGGCTTCAGATATAGTAGGGATATAGTCAGATAATAATGTGTAAATATGCACACATATATGTAATTCTGATATAATATGGACTTGAATTTGGTGACATGTTAAGGGTTTGGAAATCATGCTGAGATTTTATCATTGTCGTCATTAAGATGTGTGATTGGATAGATGTTCAGGCAAAAGAAGAGAGACCACTTTTCTCCATATGCCATTTGACTAAATGGTAGAATATATCTGTTTTATTTGTTATGTGAAAGTTCTTTGTGTGATAAGGTGCAAACAGAGTTAGTCAGCCAGTGGAGAATGCATGAAAGGACAGCTTTCTTAGATCAAAGGCCCTGGGAGGGGGGAGGTGATAAGGAGAATGAGGGGGTGGAGGGGTCCACTGGGCTCCTGCGAGGGTCAGTGGAGGGAGTGGGTTAGAAGCACACATGGGTCCCTGGGCTTTTGCCTTTATTGTGACCCATAGGGGAGGGGGAGGGCTTTCCTGCGGACCCTGGGCTTTGGAAGTTTCAAACTATTCAGCCCAAAAAGCAGGGCCATTTGGAGAAGCTGAAGGCAGCTTATCATCCAAGCCATATGGAGATACAGGTCTTGCTAGTAAATTACGTGGCACAGAAGGGCAAGAGGCCTTTCAGAAAAGAAGTGGCAGGGACCCTTCGGAGAAGCTAGGGATGGCTCTTATCATCCTTACTAGTTGCTGTAGCACCCAGGGCAGGGTTCATTGGAGTGTTCACTCAAAAGTAGAACTTACAGTTAAGCCAAGCAGGATGATGAGGCACCAAATACAGTTTCTTTTATGCCGTTACAATATCATCATGCAGGAAGGAAAGGGTTTGGTTCTGAGCTAATCAAAGATCTCAGACAGCTAAAAACATATGGGTGTCAAGTAGTTTGGATATGACAGGAGCAAACAAAGGGGAAATGAGTTACAGGTATTAAAAACTTTTGGTGCTTGGCATGTGTGGTGGTTTGGAGCTATGTACCCCAGGGAAACATGTTCTTAAACTTAATCCATTCCTGTGGTTGTGACGCCTTTTTTATAAGGTTACTTCAGTGAAGGTGTGGCCCAGCTGAATCTGCGTAGCCCTTAATTCTGTTACTGATAGTTTTATAGTGAAAGTCACAGCGAGAAAAAGAGCTGCACAGGTTGAACAGCCTGAAGTTGAAAATCAGTGGAACGAGAAGAGAGGAGAGAAGTCAGGAGAGGACACCACGTACATTGCCATGTGAAAGAAAAGTCAATAAATTTCCATTGTTTAAGCCAACCCAATGCATGGTAGTTGTTTTACTTTAAGACATCATTTTTGATGGCTAAATACAGTACAAGTATATATATTCTATAATTCATATACCTGTTCCTATATTGTACCATTGAATGGCATTCGTTTTTGCAGCCAAGAAACTAGCACAGTGTGAATGTTAGCTTACGTAGAAATCTTATTACAAAATAAAGTTGCAGGGAAGAAACTTCTGAGGTAGAGGGAGATCCAGGACTCATTCCTTCCACCAAAACAACTATAAACAGGCAAGAACTGTCTGACACAACTATTTTGAAACTCCAGAGGCGAGAGAACACTGCATAGCATCCAGGGAAGAACGGGAGGAAGAGGCTGATAAATTACAGTAAAGAACTGTATATTGCTCTCTCTGTGTGGCGGCACTCTAACAGTAGGCCACTGTGGGTTTCAGTCCCTGGCTAACTGCTGCTGACAGAAAGGGGCATAAAAATCCTCTTCCCCAGCAACAGGTGTGGGCATGGCTGATCACTGATGACAGCTTTTGATTAGCAAATTCAGATCTCTGCATCCTGGCTCTGCAGGCAGCTATTGTCTCAGCCCACCCCAGTCAGGGGCAGAGGTTATGGAAATATGAAGATTCAGTGCTTCCTGAGGGCTTCAGGGGACAGTTAGATGAAGGGTTGCATTTCCCGGGCAGACCAGGAATGCTCAGACTGGGGAGCCATTGGAGAAGTTAAGTAGGAGACATTAACACACTACTCTAAACAATAATAGATAAAACACCTAGTCAGAAGATGAGTAAGGAAGTGCAGGAATCTGTATTTTATGCATTTGATACACTAAACCAACTCTGTCCAGGAGGCATATATAGCACACTGTACCCAACAAAACAGAATACATTCTTTTTGAGTGCACATGAATCATTCTCCAGTATAGACCATATGTTGGGTCACAAAACAAGTCCCAATAAACTAAAAAATTTGGAAATAACACAATGTATATTATCTTGCCACAAGCAGAATGAAGCTAGAAATCAATAACAGAGGGAGAATTGGAAAATTCACAAATATGTGGAAATTAAACAACATACTTTTAAACAGCCAATGCATTAAAGAGGAAATCTGAACTGGAATTAGGAAATATCTTGAGGCAAATGAAAATGAAAATGTAACATACCAAAACTTATGGGATGTACTGAAGGCAGTGCTGAGAGGGGAATTTATGGCTCTAAATGCTTACATTAAAAAAGAAGAAGGACTTCAAATCAGAGATCTAACCTCAAAACTGAAAGAACTAGAAAAGTTAGAGCGAACTAAGCCTAAAGCAAGCAGAAGAAAGGAAATAAAGATTAGAGCAGAGATAAATGAAACAGAAAACAACAAAAACAATAGAATCAATAAAACCAAAAGTTAGTTCTTTGAAAAATCAATAAAATTTACAAACCTTTAGCTAGACTGACAAAGAAAAAGAGGGGATACAAATTATGAAAATCAGAAATGAAAAGGGGGGCATTACTACCAACCCCACTGGAAAAAAAATCCTCTTAAGTGGATACTATGAATAACTGTAGGCCAATAAATTAGATAACCTAGATGAAATGGACAAATTATAAGAAACACACAAACTACCTACACTGAGTCAAGAAGAATTAGAAGATCTTAGCAAAGCAATTTAGTAAAGAGATTGAATCAGTACTCGAAAACTTCACAATAGAGAAAAGGCCAGGACCAGGTGGCTTCACAGGGGAATTCTGCCAAACATTCCAAGAAGTCTTTACTCCAGGTTTGCTCAAACTCTCCCCAAAAAATTGAAGAGGAGGGAAAACTCCCTAACTCAATTCCATGTGACCAACGTCACCTTCATACCAAAGCTGAATAAAGATACCAAAAGAAAACAAAGAAAGAAAACTACAGACCAATATTTCTTAAGAATATACAGGCATAAATCCTCAGCAAAATACTAGCAAACTGAATCCAACAGCATTTTAAAAGTATTATACACCATGATCAAGTAGGATTTATCCCTTGTATGCAAGATTGGTTCAACATTAGAAAATCAATTAATGTAATATACCACATTAATGGAATGAAGGGAAAAAACTCACAAGATCATATCTGTTGATGCAGAAAAGGCATTTCACCTAATAGAGCTAGCTCGCTCTCTCTTGATAAAAACACTTAGAATACTAGGAATAGAAGGAAGCTTCATCAATATGATGAACAGTATATATGAAAAGTCTATAGCTAACATCCTACTTAATGGTGACAGACTGCACGCTTTCCTTCTAAGATCAGGAACAAGACAGGGATGCCCACTGTCACCACTGTTATTCAACATTGTACTAGAAGTTCTTGCCAGACCAATTAGGCTGAATAAGTAAATAAATAAATGGCACCCAAGTTGAAAAGGAAGAAGCAAAACTTTCCTTATTGGCAGGTGATATGATCCAGTATACAGAAAATCCTGAAAAATCCACAATAAAGCTCATAGAGCTAATAAATGAATTCAGCAAATTGGTGTGGTACATGATCAATATCCCATATCAGTCATGTTTCAATACACATTAATGAACAGTTGGAAGAAGTGGTCAAGAAAAAATACCATTTACAATAGCGAGCAAATGAATTAAATATTTAGAAATAAATCTAACTATTGATGTAAAGAACTTGTACTCAGAAAAACTACAAAACATTGCTAAAATAAATTAAAGAAGACCTAGGTAAATGGATGGATATACCGTGTTCATGGATTGGAAGACAAAATATCATTAAGATGCCAATAGTACCCAAAGCAATTTGTAGATTCAATGCAATCCCAATCAAAATTCCAACAACCTTCTTTATAGAAATGAGAAAGCCAATCATCAAATTTATACAGGAGGGTACGGGACCTCAAATAGCAAAAGTCATCATGAAAAAGAAGAATTAAGTTGGA
>PVKH010013454.1:0-16859 GCA_004027955.1 Chaetophractus vellerosus | reverse complement strand
ATCTTCAAAGAGCCACACTAATCCAAGGGATTAGAGACTCTAAATCCAGTCCTTTGATTTGGACCTCCACCTCCATGCTCACTTCAGAATTCAGGATGAGAGGAACAGTTAGAGATTCCAACACCCGCCGACAACATAAAACTGACAGCCTCCTCATCTGTCTGTTCCTTTCAGTTACAATTTCTCTTCTAGAAACACCACTTGGAAAACTCAGAGACTCTCCTTTTGTATTGCACACCACTCTTCCTTCAGTCAACTCACCTCAGATTAACTGGAACTAATACAGCCATTCACAGCTGTATACAAGATGTTGGGGAGTGCAGCAGAGAGAGAAGCGATTATGGTTTCCTGCATACTGTCATTGGGTTGTAAGAACAGACACCTCCTAGAAGTGGCATGATAATGGAATGTAATAGCACAGCGTCTTGGCAATCAATGCCATGGTGGAAAAAAGAACATATCTTAGTGACAATAACACGGATGGAATGTGAAACAACAAAGCCCTCTCTCTCGGCCAGAACTCTCAAGAGCAACTCATTACTTTAACCTTTCCACCTTTATTGGATGCACAATTAGAAACATGCTTTTCCATGGGCATTAAATCCACTTGCTTGCTCATTCTGCCCTCATTAGAATGCTCAATGGAGCCCAATTAGCTGGATAGTCATAAACAGATGTTTGTGACATGAGAAAAGAGAAAGAGAATATTCTTGTAGCCAAAAGAGAGTGGAGACAATCTGGTACACCCCATTTTACTAATTACCTGAAATCCAGAATTTTAGTTTTAACAGCAACCTATAGTTTTTTATTTTTTATTTTTAGTAGGGAAAACTTATGGCCAGAAACACTGATTCCTCCTGTAGCAGAAATCAACATTTTGCTCAGGGCACAGAGTATTTTTTTTTTTTTTTGGTCAACATTTTAAAATTGAGAAATTTTGCTAGTTGTCCGTATCCCTTGAATAGAAGTCAGAAGATCTGGCAACATGAAGCCCACTTTTCCTGGATGGTGACATTGCCTGGAGGTGAGTGGTCTGCCCCTGAACAGGGTATACACACTTGATATCAACACCATCCACTGGTCGCCTCCTGGATCAGGCCCACTTCTCTTGTTTGTGTAACCTGCCTACATCCATATGAGTGGAATCATAGCTCCACCACTTACAAGCTCTTGAGCAGGTTAACATCTATGTGCCTCAGTTTTGTTTTCATTCTTTTTTTAAAATATAGAATGGGGTTATATTTCCCACCTACTGGGTTGCTGTAAGAATTAAATGAGTTAAAACATACAAATTTTTAAGAATTGTGTCTGGCACATAATATAAGTACTTAACTTTCATCAATATTTTATCTTCACCATCATCATCACCTGTCCTAGGGACATAAACCAAACTGGTCTCTTCATGTTTCCAATGGAGAAGTAAATGCAATGTAATTTCCACCAAGAACACAGTGTATTAAAAAAAATGGTTATGAAAACATTTTTAGCCAGAACGTCATGCCAATAATGTTATTTGGTACCATGCTTTGTTAGAGTGAGCACCAGACAGGACTTAGAGCAAGGAAGAAAAATACAGGAAATAAATAATAATCATTGGCCTGACCCTGGTATCTTCACATTGTTTGGGGGTAGGCATCAGAGGTATGTGAGCTTTCATGGCATGTATGAAGGAAACAGATGAGCTCAATACTAAATGAGGTACAAGAACAAAGCACTGACCCCATGAGTGCTTAAGAGATAAAGGCAATTTGTTTTTGAGGAACAGTCAGGCCCAAACTCATTTCTACCTATACTCAAGTAAGAATTCTATTATATGAGCAGGAATCAGTCTTCGCTCCAGTAGATGCCATTCACTTCCTGGTCTATCTGCCTCAACACCATCCCCTCCCAGTGGTCCTCATAGGCCCTGGAGAAATAGCGGAGAATGCCAAAGAACCTTCTAATATGTATCTAACTAGAAGTATTTTGTTTGTTCAGTAATTTTTTCCTCTACCTTAATTTATTCAGGTGATTGGTTAATGTGTTAGTCAGGGTTCTCCTGAGGAACAGAACCGACAGGAAATATAGGTGTGCATATGTGTATTCTACATATGTTAAATATGTATATATGTAAATATTAAGAAATCTAATAAAGGAATTCACTCATGTGACTATGGGAATTGACAAGTCCAAATTCCATACAGCAGGCTGCAAATTGGAGGTGATCCTGAATTCCCCAGGAAAAGCTGGCTGACTGAAGTAGACAGAAAATCTTCTTTCTGACTTCTGAAATCCTCAGTTCTAGCTATGAGACCTCCAACTGATGGGATGAGAAAATTCCTTCATTGATTGCTGAGGGCAATCTATTTTGTTGATTGTGGATGTAATCAGCTATAGATGCAATCTCTTGACTGTGGTTGCAAATCCATCTATGAAATAATCTCAGAGTAACAAACAGGCCAGTGCTTGCTTGACCAAACAACCGGACTCCATAACCTAGCCAAGCTGGCACATGAAATTAACCATCAAAGTTAATACACATTATAGAGTTCCTTTTAATTAAGGTTCTCAACTGTTTAGTACCACTACTCCTCTTGGGTGTATTTGAAAATGTGTGGGTCTTTTTTGTTTGTCACAGGGACAGGGCATGCTATTGGCAATTAGTGAGCAAGGGCCAAGGATGCTAAATGTCCTATTAATGCTTAGGAGAGTCACACACAACCAATTAATGGCCTCCCAAAATGCCAAGGGCAGCCCCAGTGAAACTCATCAAATGATCCATTATTGTTGTTGTTCAAATAAAGCAAGAGCAAAATAATTTCCCCTGAAGCATAAAAACTACATTCTGATAGACAGTGGATAGTTAAGATTTTATCACATGCCCAAATATTGCTGTTTAGAAAGGAATTAAGTTGAATTTTCAGTTCACTCTGTTATTTTTCATTTGTAATTTCTGGGGAAAAACCCACATGATTCCTAGAGACTGCAATTCCCCTTTCTATGGAGACATTACCAAAACCCTTGTGTCAGGGGTCCACAAGGTCACACTCAGGCTTGACAATTCACTAAAAGGATTCACAGGACTCAGAAAAGCTGTTATACTCATGGTTATGGTTTATTAAAGTGAAAGGATTAAAATCAGCAAAGGAAAGGGCATATGGGGTGAAGTCTGGGAGAAATCAGTGTCATTGCACAGGGAAGCACTTAATTTTCCCACAATATGTGCAAGACGTTGCCAACCAGGGATGCTCACCTGAGCCTTGATCCAGGATTTTTATTAGGGGTCAGTTATGTAGATATGCAGTACCCATATGACTGACCTTAGCTACTCAGCCTCCAGTATTCTTGAAGTCAAACTGAAATAGCATGGCCCAGGGCCTCTAGCATACAAAAACAGGCATTTGCCATAAGTCACATTGTTAGCTTAAAGTATCTGGTCAAACTGATACCCAATGGCCCAAAGCCTTAGGCATATTAAACAATATCAGGCAGACATTCCAAGGGTTGGAGGGGGTAGGGGTTATCTACCAGGAACCAATCATGGACCAGTCCTAAAACAGGCCTTTGTTCTGAATGTGTAAGGTATGGCAACCCAGGCTATAGAATTAACTCTTTCCTACACAATCCTATTCTGAGTGCTGGGAATATACCTTAGTGAACCAGACAGGTGAAGTTTATGCTTTCAAGCTCCTATTGTAGAAAAGGAAGACAAGCAATAACCTAGCAAACATAATGAAAAAGGTAATTTCAGATGATGGGAAAGGGCACAAGGACAATTAGAAAGGGGGCAATGATAGGATGAGGTGGGGTGGGGTAGGGTTTCTCTAGATGGAGTAGTCAGAAACATCCTCTCCAAGGTGTCACTGGACCTGATTCCTGAGTGGTAAGAAGGAGCTCACCCTGGGAAGATGTGGCATGGTGGACAGAGCAACCCAGGCAGGGAGAATAGCAAGAGCAAAGGCCCTAAGGTAGGATGAAGCAGGCATGCTTCAGGAAGTAAAAGAATCCAATACAACTAGAACAGAGTGAGCAAGGACAGACATAGAACATGATAGGGTTGGAGAGGTAAGCTGGGGCCAGTTCACAAAGGATACTGCAGACTTCAGAGACATCTGGATTTTATTCAAAGAGCAGTGGGAAGCCAATGAGGGGCTGTAAGCAGTGAAGCAACAGAATAAAATGTACATGTTTAAAAGGAGCACCCTGGCTGCTGGGGGAGAATGGATTATAGGAGAGAGGGCAAGAATAGAAGCAGGGACTCCAGTTAAAAGGCCAGTGGACAAAAATTTGAGTTCTATGGCTCCTAAAATCCTTTTGATCCCTAAAACTCTATGGTATCCTTTAAACTCTTTGGTATCATAAGAGCCTGGATAGTGGAGACTTGGTAAAACGTAACCAGCTGCCCATTTGCTGGCAAGATCTTTTTCACCAAAGACATCAAGTCTGTAGAGTGACTATGAGGACTCTGTAGGCTCAGGTCTCCTCATACTCAGTAATCTTTTTAGAGTCCTGAGGCAATGAACTCAGAAAGGTGCTAGTGTACCAACTGCAACGGTTTAAACCAAATGGTCTCAAACAAAAAACAAACAATAAAAAAAAAATGGTCTCATATTTGATGTTTTAACCACAAATACTAATTGCTTCCACTGGATACAAAATGTAGAAGATACTTATTTTTTTCCATTGTTATTGTGAAGCAATTTAGTTTTTCAAAGTCTCCTCTTAACTGTAACTTTGAACAAGAAATATATTTTATGATATATACGGCCCCTTCCCCCAATAGCAGGCAATCCACATCACCAAGAAATGGCATCTGGCAACCATTATAGCACTTGGTTCACAGCTGCTTACAGAGAAGTTAAAAGGACTGTGAGGGAGGGCATGGTGGATAACATGGAAATCAATATTTTACTCCTATTTTAATTATTGGTTGCTTTGGTTTAATACATGGTTACTTTTCATAAATGATTTGCATTAGACAGGCAGTAGATATTTCCCTGATTAAAGGACCTCACTTTAAAATTTGTCTGATTTCCATGCGAAACAGGACTTGACATCTTCAGAGTACCTGACTAAGCTTTGTGCTTTCTTCCATTTGGATATTTGGTCATTCTGGAGGGAGACATTCAAACTACCACCCCCATCACCACCCCACCCCACCCCCAAGGCTCCACAAGCTCTCAGAACCAGAGCAAAACAGACTTTCCCTGGGACAAATTAACATCCTGTAGAGGGTAGGGATAATTGATGCTTCCTAAATAGCTATCCTATTAGTAAGAAACTAAAGAAATTCTTGAATGTTGACATTTACCTAAGAAAAGAAATAGCATCCTCTGACTAAGAATAAGTTTTGATTTCAGTGCTAATTCAAAAACAGGATTTACATATAGCCCCACACAAAGAGAGAGCTAAATCCTGGACCAGTATAAAAACAAGGAAGGAAGCAGCTATACCACTTCCAGCAGCAGCTTTCCCCAGGCCCATCATAACACTCCTATTCTCCATGTTCCCAGCTTCACTTAACAACCAGCAGTGATCACATAACTCAGTTTTGGCCAAAGAGACATAAGGAAGAATCTGCTACAATGTTTTCCTTTCCTGATGAAAGTACCAGATGCTGTCGGCATCACCACCCTCCCTGTCGGGCCTTCTTTCCTTCTTCACGCTCTGAAACTGAAGATAGATACAACTATAGCATCTATCTTACAACCATGAGGGAAAGAATGAGGGCACCAAGAGATGCCAACCTAAAATTCTGATATGGTGGAGCAACCTAACAAAAATCACCAAATGCCAACCTCCATTCTTGCAATGTAAGAAAGTAAAGTCCTATATGATGTGAGCCATTTTAGTTGGGTTTCCTATCTGGCATACCTTAGTTCCACCACAGATACTCTCAATCATCAGTCTTGGGTCCCAGGAAGGCCCAGAGGCCCTTCCTTCTCAGAATCCAGCTTACTGTCCCTTTAGAATGTTCCTAAATGAAAATAATCTCGTAAACCAAGTTTATTCTGCTTTTTGACACTAAAAGCATTGTTATTGATATTTATTGTGACAAATCTTGATTAAATATTGTGCTGGTCAGAATCCAGTCAGGAAAACAGAACCTACGTCAGGTTGTTTGAAGTTAGTATCAGGACACATCAGGACAAAGGCATTGGAAGAACTGAGAAATCCAAGAGGACATGGTGAGGAAACCTGGTCAGTACAAACCAAGGAGCCACAACCACTTCTATGGCTGGAGGGACTAAGGGAAGGAGGGTGGGGGCTGCCCAATAGAATGCAGCACCACAGTGGAGACTGCCCAGCAGGAGCTTGAGCTTCAGAGGGGAAGGGCTGTCCATGGGAGCTGGACCCACGAGAAAACAGTCACTGCCTTAGTGGTCACCTAAAACAAAGAGCAGGGATAAATACCCTGACTTTGACCTTCCTGCTTCCTCTCAGTCTCTCTCCAGTGCCTCTGATAGGCTGAAACTCCCTGAAATCAGTTGACAAGAAAACCTGAGAAAGGTGGTTTGCAGGAGTCAGAATCTTGCATCAGAGAACAGAGCAGGAAAGTCAGAGAATGGATTTGAGAGCAAATGGCTAATGATTAGCACAGGCTTTCGCTGCTGTTGACAGTGAGGTATGCATAATATTTCAATGACTTTTTTTACCCTATCCACTCTCTATGCCTCCCTATACATTTTTTATTTTACTTGCAATTATCTGAAAATGCTCATTATACAAAATGCCAGGTGTCAGTGTTTCCCAAAGAGAAATACACACATTTTTCTTAACATTTTTAGTGCAGAAACACAAGGAAGTTCCATTCTAAGCAATTACAGGATTGAATTGTGGAACAAAGACAAGGAAGTGCAAATGACCTAGAAGCATAATTACCATCATAATATTCCTTTGATTATTATGTAGTCATCAGGAAAAAATTCTCACTCAACCTAATTTCATGACTATGCTCTTCCTTGGATACAAGAGAGATCTGATCCTCTGTCTTTTACTTCAGTGGGGGAGGAAGAGAGGCCACAGTAGAGTGACAGGGAATGAACAACACAATCCACTGAAAACTTAGAATTATGGGTTTGCAGAGTTGAAAAAAGACATGTAAAATAAGATTAGGTTGATAAGTGTTTTAAGAGCCATGAAGCCTTACAGAAGGAAAAAACTGTATGTTTTTCCTCCCATTTAACCTTGGGATCTTATACATAACATCTCTAAGAAATAGGCATTCAACCTGAGCTTGAATGTCTCCAGTAGCAGAATGATCAGTGCTTCAGGAAGCAGCATGTGCAGTAGCCATATAACTCAGACTATTAGAAAGCTGAGTGTTCTTCCCCACATTTTCCTCCAACCATTGGTGCTACTATTGCCATCCTTCCTCTACATACCCCTAATTCAAGTACATGAAACCAGCTACCATGCCATCTCTGCCCCAAGATAAGCTGTCCTTCCTCACCAACCAAAGCCACTCTTCAACCAGGTGACTCTCTTGATAACAATATCCTTCTTAATATCTGACGTCCAGAGCTAGATTTGATTATATAGTTAGCATAGTCATGAAATTAGGTTGAGCATAGTCATGAAATTAGGTTATATAGTTAGATGGTCAGTGCAGAGTGCAGTAGGACTCACAACTCACTTCTTGTCCAAACATGTCTATCAGTAGAGTCTCAGATTGTGCTTACTTGTAGTCATGTCTGAGTCTTTTCCAAAGGAACTGAGATAATGTTTACAGGCCCTTAACAGAGTGCTTGAAAACAGACAGCACTCAGCAGATATAGGATGTTATTGGTGGTGGTGTTATATTGTCTTACATACTACCATTGCCAATTATCATTATCATTATTAGTTTTGTTAGTAATACTCTCAAACTGAGCATATCATTCAATAGATATGCTATTGGATTTTCAATACAAATATATAACTTTGTGTTATTGGACTTTAGCACGTGGTTTTGGCCCCTTTTTTCAGTCTGTCATTTTGAATATTTATGCTTTTACTCTATGCACTGGTGCTGCCTAGCAGCTCTGTGCTCACCACATGTCTCACTAGCAGTGTTCAGTGGCTTCACACTCATGGCAGAGACAGAGATCCTTGATCTCCTAGTTGAAGGATCAAGCAAATTTTTTACAGCTTCTGACATCCCTGGAGGCTACAGGAATGTTATTAAAGGTGGATTATATAACTCCTGAATAGTAGGAATCTAAATTTTTGGAAAAAGTTTCTACCACATAAATGAAAAAAATATATGAACCCCACCATAAAAAGAAATTAAGTTTTGTTTGGTGAAACTTATTTTTATTAGACTCTGGTTCCTCCTCTTATTCATAGCTTCTTATTCTGTTTACAAGTGATCTGCTTAATTAGTCAATCTAGAATTTTTCTAGGATGGTATCAATATTTTTCTCCATTTTGAAAATGAGGATATTTTCCTATTTCAGTTATTCTAAAACTTTTTCCATTTTGCATTTGCCAAAATTTTGCAAAGAGGAAACCAGAGAATTCTGCATTTCTAGAAGGTTATATATATGAATTTCTATGTATGGAACTCAAGAATGGTTTAAGAGACTAACACTATTCAAAACAAAACCAATATGGTGGGAAGATGGCAGAGTAGGAAGCTCCAGGAATTAGCCCTCCCACAAAACAACTATTGAACTGTCAGGAACTGTCTGGACCAACTATTTTGAAATTGTGGAATCTAGTAGAACACTGTGCAGCAACCTGGGAAGAGTTGGAGGAAGAGTCTGGTAAATTGCAGTAAATATTGGTGAATTTCACCCTCCACACAGTAGCTACTATCTACTATTTCCTAGCTGTATTTCCTTGCTTGCTGGGGCCAGGGTGGACTCTAGGATCCTAGTCCTCCAAATTCTGGGGAGGGTGGGTCTAGGAGGCAGGTAATTTGATCACTGATCATTGCTTTTGATCAGCTATTTCAGAATGCTGGGGAGCTGGCTCCGCAGGAGGCCATTGTTCCAACCACCCTCAGGCAAACATGGCAGAGGAGTCTTAAAGAGGCAACACCTTTTTAAAAAAATCTTTTCTCTTTCCATTCACCAATTCAAAGCAAAAATAGTTTGGAAAAGTCACAATTTGATAGCTACAGCCAACAACAACAACAACAACAACAAAAGCCCTAGCAATACCAGAGGAGTGGGAGAACTAGATTTCCAGAGTTATAACAATATAATACTCAAAATGTCCAGTTCTCTGGGAATGGAGGTGGCTGGAGCGATTAGGCACCTCCCTTCCACATGAGGGGTCCTGGGTTAGGTTCCCAGTGCCTCCTAAAAAAAAGGAAGATGAGTACACAATGAGTGCAAAACAATGAGGGTATGGGGAGAAATAAATAAATTAAATTAATCTGTAAAACATCCAATTTGTAACAAAAATTACAAAGCACACAAAGAAACAAGAAAGTATGGTACATTTATAGGGATAAAAGAATTTTCTAGAAATCATCTCTGAGGAAGCTCAGGCATTGGAACTATTAGTCAAAAACTTTAAATTAACTATCTTAAATACATTCAATGAGCTAAGGAAGTCCATCTACAAAGAACTAAAGGAAATTAGGAAAATGTTGTCTGAACAAAATAAAGAGATGGAAATTATAAAAAAGAATCAAACAGAAATTTTGGATGAGCAAAGTACAGCAACTGAAATGGAAAACTCATTAGACATAGTAGCATATTTGAACAGACAGAAAAAAGGATTAGCAAATATGAAAACAAGACACTTGAAATTATCTAGTGTGAAAAGCAGAAAGAAAAACTAATGATGAACAATGACCAATCCTGAGGGACCTGTGGGACACCATCAAGTGTACCAGCATATGCATCATTTGACAAAAGAGAGAGAGAAAGGAGCCGAAAAAGCATGTGAAGAAGTAGTATTCAAAAACTTCCCAAATCTGATTTAAAAAGGACATGACCATACACATCCAGGAGAAGTTCAATGAACTTAAAGCAAGATAGACTCTAAGAGATCTACACCAAGACAAATTATAGCAGAATTGTCAAAATCCAACGACAGAGAGAGGATTTTGAAAGTCACAAGAGAAGTGACTTTTTACATACAAGGGAGCCCCCACAAAATGAACAACAGATTTTTCATCAGAAGACAGTGGGATGACATATTTAAAATCCTTAAAGAAAAAAGTGCCAACTAAGAATTCTATATCTGGCAAAATTATCTTTCAAAAATGAAGGAAAAATTAAGGCATTTACAGATAAATAAAAGCTAAGAGTTCATTACCAGAAGATACGCCCTACAAGAAATGTTAAGTGAGTCTTTCAAGCTGAAATAAAAGGACACTAGACAGTAACTCAAAGCCACGTGAAGAAATAAAGAACACTGGCAAAGATGATTACATAGGTAAATTAAAAATCCTGTATTTTTGCAATTTGGATTTTTAACTGCTTTCCCCACCCTGATATCACTTAATAGAAAAATGTTTAAAGTAACATTTTAATTCTATGTTAATCACTATACAATATATAAACATGTAATCCAAGGCAATAACAATATAAAGGGGCAGGGAAGGAGATGTATAGGAATATAGAGTTTGTATAAACTAGATCATTACTAGTTGAACTAGGTTGTCATTAGTTTAAGATGCTAAATATAATTATAAAGGTAACTATTAAGAAAATAACTTGAAAATATAGAGAAAGGGAAAGAAGAAAAAAAATGATACACTACAAAAGAGAAACTAAATGCAAAGAAAAAAAAACAGAGATGGATTGATTGCAATGTATTTTTAGATTATACACCAAAAGTACAAGCAAAAAAAGAAAGAAAAAAAATGGATTTCATCAAAATTAAAAACTTTTGTGTATTAAAGGACTTCATCAGGAAAGTACAAAGACAACCTACAGCATAGGAGAAAATACTTGGAAACAATATATCTGATAAAGGTTTACTATGTGGAATGTAAAAAGAGTACCTATAGATCAAGAGCAAAAATACAAACAACCCAATTTTAAAAAAACTGGCAAAAGACTTGAATACACATCTCTCCAAAGCAGATATCCAAATAGACAATAAAATTATGAAAATAGGTTCAACTTCATTACCTATTAAAGAAATGCAAATTAAAACTACAATGAGAAACCACTTCATACCCACTAGGATGGCTATTATTTTTTTTAAAACTGAAAATAACAAGTGTTGGCAAGAATGAAGAGAAATAAGAATCCTTGTACATTGTTAGTGGAAATGAGATATGGTGCAGGCACTGTAGAAAACAGTTTGGCATTTCCTTAGAAAGTTAAACATAGAATTATCATATGACCTAACAATTTCAAATTAGGTATAAAACCAAAAGAATTGAAAGCAAGAACTTGGACAGAGGGGCTGCCGTAGCCCAGTGGATAGGTTGCCAGTTCACCACATGGGAGGCCCCAGGTTCGGTTCCCGGGGACCTCTCCGGGTGGGCAGACTGCCTTGAGAACTGCAAGCTGCCATGGTACAAACACCCTTTAAGGTAATGGTGAGGGGTAAGTTTATTGTTTGTTTCCAAGCTCTTCAAGGCACAGACATGTGGCAATTTGACAGGGGCAACAAGAGAAGGAATTTTAAGATCTCAATTCCCTGGCTACCTTGATGCTTCAGAATGAAGCATCAAATGGGGAGAATTCTTTGCATAATTATAGAAAATTCAGCTCCATCATACTGGACTTTTGCAGAGATAAAAGAATTGAAGTACACCATTATTTAATAATAGTCCTCATTTCTTAACAGAAGTCACAGGATCATGAGCCTCTTTGGGGTTTACTCTGGGTTGTCATTGTCATTTTTCTCTCTTAAACTTAAGTAGAAGACGACAACAGCAAAGGATATTTACATTCTCAGTTCCTTCTGGTAGGTTCTTATACTCAGACTAGTATAAAAATGTTATAAAAACAATTTTTATGGATAATTGTGCATTTTCACGATCCAAATTTATTATAAGGGGAAAATACTAACAACAGCTACCTTATAACAAGCACTTCCTATGATGTCTCATTTAATCTTCACAAAACCCCAATGAGGCAGGGTTTTTTACTCTCCTTATTGTACCGGGATGGAAGCTGAGGCTCAGGGAAGCTAAGCAACTTGTCTTAGCTACATGGTTCATAAATGATATAACCCAAGCAGATTAATACCAAAGCCTAAATTTCTTAACCCCTTATATTATGTTCTTTCGGAAGACCTTCTTAAGACACACAGTGTGACCAGGAACTTAATATGCATCTGTCTAGCAGAGGGTGGAGGAGAGGAGGTGTGAGGAGGGATCTAGGAGAAGCTATTATGTATCTTAATTCAGAATGACAGAGGTTCTTTTGAGGTTTTACAAGGGAAGCCCACTCTTGATCCCTGCAGGAGACGTCATTATTGGAAAATCTTGCCCACTACTTGATGCCAAGATATAGGAGGTGTCATTGACAAAATTTGTCCTGAAGTTGAGTTTAATGTTGAAAGTCTGTCATTAAGGGCTCGGCTAGCTGGCCACTGCCGTCACTGGGTTTAGATTAACTCAACACTCAGAAGTCGCATTTTTGTCTCAAGGAAGGTCCTGTCTGAACCCTGAAGAAAACTCATTCTGCGTCCACAGACTGCACCTGCACATACATAATCCAGTTACTACAGGTCCTGGTATTTTTGTAGCCCATTTCCCACAAGAATCTATCAGCAACAAACCTACCATGTGCCAAATGCATATGTACACAGCTCCTGCAGCTGCAGCTGATTCCTACTGTACCTCAGTTTACCTCACATTTGGCTCATGTCACCAACAGAAAAACCGCCTCAATTTTAATGTGGAATGCTGTCAGACACAACCTCATGATTTGCAGATGAGCTCATATGTTGCTCTCTAGCCCAAATCAGCACTTTCTCCATATGTCTCCTGTGAGCCAGACTTTATTTGGCTTTGGCTGTGAAGAATAATTAAGGTTTGGGAACAGCAAGATGGTCTTGCCAATTCAGCTGCTGTTGAAAGTAAGGATTCCCCAAGCTGTTAGCACAACCCAGAGGAACAAGATGTGTCAATTCAGCATCGCCCGGGGTGCAGCATTAGTTTTGGCCAGTGGTTTTTACTCTTTTTGGATTACAAACTACAGTGAGAAATACTGTACAATACTACAGCAGTCCAGTGCATATATGGCTACATAAACCTACACAAGTGTGTATGTATATACACACCTACACACATACATAAACTGAAACTGCACTTGTGTTTGCTATTCCATTTCATTGGTTAAAAAATGTTGGTCATTGTACTAGTGTCCTATTGCTGCTGTAACAAATTGGTACCAACTTAGTGACTCGAAATAAATTTATTTTACAGTTCTGGAGGTCAGAAATCCAAAATCAGTCTCACTGGGCTAAAGTCAAGACATCAGCAAAACTGGTTCCCTCTGGAGGCTCTGAGGGGAGAATCCATTTCCTTCCCTTTTTCAGCTTCTGAAGCTCTCTGCATTCTTTGACTTGTAGCACCTTCTTCACATCATTCCAAACCCATGCTTCCAGTGTCGTATCTCCTACTACTCCTCTGAGCCTCCTGACTTGTGATTACATCAGTTTCACCCAGATAAACCAGCATAGTTTCCCCTCTCAAGATCCTTAACATAATCATATCTGTAAAGTCCCTTTTGCTTTAAAAGAAAACATTCGCAGGTCCTGAGGATTAGGATCTTTGGGGGGACAGTGGCATTATTCAGCCTACCACAGCCATGACTACTAAACTGATTTTTCAGTGCACTGATGGGTTGCACATGCAGTGTGAGAAACACTGGTCTAGCACATATCCTGTGACTGGAGGGAATCAAACAGGTATGCCGCCTGCCTGAGACAACAAAGAGTGGACATCTTGGGCACAGTGCTATGTGTTGTATATACTCTATCTCTCTTCTATCATTGCTCACTGTGAATTAGACATTATTATCCCCATTTTAAAGATGTAAAAATAGGCTCAGAAAGGCTAGAAAACTGCCCTAAGACCACACAGGGGCAGAGCCCATATTCAAACCTGAGCCTCCAACCACAGTGCCCATGTGTTTTCCGCCATGTCCTGGAGTGGCTTCTCCCATGTTCACCTTAACCCTCCTCTCAAAGCCAGGCTGCAGTCTTCAATCAGCCAGGCCATCATGCAGGGAAGAAGGTTTCTCTCCCAGGGCTTACTTCCTGGAAATCCTTAAGGTCTGAAACGGACACATCTTATTCAACAGAGCTCTCTAGTAGAAGTATCCCAGTTCTTTCTTTCCTTGACTGAAACAGAAGTGAAGTACCTGCACATTTTTATATTAGACAGCTTTTAATTCATACTTAACAACCCTAAGGAGCCTAGAAAAGCTGAAATTTAAGGCAGGATGAGGCTGTGTACATCAAGAATGAATTTCATATACCAAGCTATGAGATTTTATTTCAAGGTTTATTTCTGGGTTTTCAGATGGACTTGGAGAAGAATGCTCTAGCGATCCTGTTGGAAACTTACTAAAGAATATGGAATGGAGGGCAAAGTCAAGGGTAGGAGATGGAGAGTAGCATGGCAGATTGTGCTTTAGGCTGTGTGTCAGGTCACCCCATGATTTACAAGGCATGAATGCTGAGGTGGATCTCAGGAACCCTGACTGTATCCCCAATCTGCAACTAACCAGTTATATGGCCTTAGACTTCAGGACTTAAACTCTCTGGCCTTCCATAGAGGTAATACAGTGTAGAGGTTAAACTCATGCTTTCTGAGTCTTGGCACTGACAATCAGTAGCTAGGCAAACTTGGGAAAGCTACTTCACCTCTCTGGGCTTCATTTTTCTGCTTCATAAAACAGAGGACAATAACAGTTTCTACTGCATAAACTTATTGTGAAGGTTAAATTAATTAATTCACTTAGAACAGTACCTAAAAAATGATAAATCCTCACTAAATGTTACCCATCATCATCATTATTATGGCCTCTAAAACGAATGCTTTGAATTAAAGAATCCCTTGTTAATTTAATAATTCTAAGACTTAGCTCTATTCTTTACTTTATTATTGCTAGTAGGCTGTGGAAAGCCCTTAAGGCTTATAAAAGAGACCAGCATGGATGGCCAGATTTGTATTTCAGAAAGTCCACTCTGACAGGTCTGACTTCATCCTTGAAAAGCTAGGCTGAAAGGAAGAGAAGAGGAGGATAACATTGTTCATGAGGGCAGCCATAGGTTGACAGTGCTGTGCGATGACATCTTCTTCCCAGTAAGACTAACCCAGACATATTTTAACTAGAGCATTCCAGAATTCACCAACTTTAGCTAGGCCAGGGGTGAGGAGGAAGAGAGAAAATATCACCACTGAAATCACGTTTGAAAAGAATTTAACTGAGTAGAAAGAATGTGCTAATTAGTTAGTGCCATTATTTGTTTTGGGGAAGCATTGCCTGAAATATGAATATCATATGATTTTCAGAAAATTTTGCCTTCATACCTAGCCATGTTCTCTACTCCTGAACCTCAATATCAGTAGAGAACATATTTTTAAGTTAAATATGGAATAATTATTGGCATAATCTTCTAAATAATTCTATTCAGTCCAGCATGGAAGATTTTTCCAGTTCTGAACCTGGAAAGGCTCATTTCTGTTCCCTTCTTGGAATCAAAGGAAAGATTAACACTCTCAAACCTGGTAACTGTGTACTGCTTGATGCATTAACCAAGCACCAAAAGTAGATTCAACACACTTTTCAGCAGACAGAATTGCTAAATGGTATTATCCTTTTTCAAAATCTTCGGAGGATTGAAGTCTAAGGCTCATATTTAAGTCATGTATTTATTCACACCTTCAACAAATATGTACTGACCACCTACTATGGGTGGTACAAAGAGCCAGGCAGTGGGGATGCAGATTCAGGAGCTTTCAAGATAAAGCTGATGGTTGAAACCCTGGGCAAGAATGTGAGTGTCCCAGAGGCAAACAAAAGAGAAGGCAGCCAAGAACAGAGCCTTGGGAAATACAAACTCTTAGTGGTCAGATGAAGTAATAGGCATCACCGAAAAAGACTAAGAAGAAATTACCAGGCAAACTAGGAGAACATTCCCCAGCGGAGGAGTGTTCAAAAGTATCACACTTTATAAAGGTCAAGTAAGATGAAAGTTGGAAACTCTTCCCTTGGAAGGTCATTTGTGGCCATGGCAAGGACATTTCAGGCAATGATGAGGACAGAAGATAGATCATAATAAGTTAAGGAGCAGATGGGAGAGGGAACAGAGGTGCACTACAAACTGTGGGTTTTTATAACCGGGCTAGGAAAGGAAGTGGACATATTGGGTAGTATCAAGAAAGAAAGGCTGCAACGACATTTTAAGTATGAGAGAAACCTAAACTTATTTATAGGAAGCAGAGAGACCAAGACAAAGGGAGGACCTGTCAGTACAGGAAAGAGGACTGGAGAGGATAAAGTTTGGAGCACACCTAAATTTTGAGTTCCCAATCTTTCCACTTATTAATTAGAAAATAAGCCTATTCCCATTGAATAACGTTTCTCCTATTTCTTTAAGCAGAATAAATGCCAAAGACGTTCATGGTTTAAAGTGTCACAGAGCCCTCCCTGGGGTCTATTGCCACAGCATTGCTCCCCCCTCCCCCAACAGCACCTCGCCAGACCACTTCAATAATATTTCCCAGGGAAATAATAAAAATAATTATAATCCTCAACAATATCAGCACTTCCCTAGGAAAGTCAAATATCTTCCTCCCTCTAGCAAATGAAGGTTTAAAACCAAATGATGGGGCCCGGCTAGATAGCTCAGTGGATAAAGAGCGCTCTGGGGTACCACATGGGAGGCCCCGGGTTCGGTTCCCGGGGACCTCTCCGAGCGGGCAGATGGCCTTGAGAAAGGCAAGCCACCGTGGGCGAGGCAAA
>PVKH010013453.1:0-16851 GCA_004027955.1 Chaetophractus vellerosus | reverse complement strand
GAATTTGAAATCAGCATGTTATATAGTACTTAAGTCTTCTAAGTAGGGTAAAAAGAAGAATGAAAAATGTATAGTTGGAAATGTCTGCAGTTAATCTCATAATCCAAGAGTCTCATAGTCAATAAACTATTTCCTAAGAGGAATGTAGTTACTTTGAAAGCCGTGTGAACTTTTAAAGTCATTGGTGTACCATTTAGTATTTGAAATATAGTGGTTTATAGAAGGCTAGTCAGAGTGGCCTGGGTGTTTCAGGGTTTTCCCAAAATGTTTAAGATATTATCTATGAGCAAGGAGCACATTACGGGGTTTGGCTCACCATGCATGTCTATCCCAAATGTAATTTATGGGCATTGCTTCCTACTCAATAGCTGAAATACTTTCACATAATTTTATTTATGTAATATAATTGAGGAAGAGAGACCGACTCAAAAATGCATCCAAAACCCCACGTTTTCATTTGATTTATGGTATACATCAGAGGTTGGCAAACTGAGCCCATGAAACTAACCTGGCCCATTGCCTGTTTTTGTAAATGAAATTTTATTAGAATGCAGCCAGGCCCATCGTTTACATATTGTTTGTGGCTGCTTTTGTGCTACAACAGCAGAGGCTGACTTGTTGCAACAGTGACCGTATAGCCCACAAAGCTGAAAATATTTACTATTTGGCTCTTTGTAGAAATTTTGCCGACCACTGGTATATAATATTAGATGCATTAAAAACAAATCTATCACAAGGATATAATAAGTTAGCTTCTGCTTAGAAGTCACATAAACTGAGGATAAATGAAATACATTTCATTAGATCAAAGTCTTTTTTTCAGAGGAATTGAAGACAAACTTAAGTCTTCTGATACAATATTTGTGTCTCAGATTTCCTTCCCAGGAATGAATTCCCACTTAAAAAAAAAAACAAAAAAACAGACAGGCAAGCTCCAAAAGTGTCTTTTATTATTTTTAGTATAATAATTGTATAAATACTCTATTCTTTATATGTTTTTACAAGTGATAATTTAAAAGTTTTTTCATTAGACAGAATTATAAAAATAAATATGTTATTATAGGCATTTATTACAAACTATAGTCCTTCTCAGAAGGAATACACCAATCAATACTTATAAAGTACATATAATTTATAGTAACATATTTTACTATATACATATGGAAAAAGTCATATTCTCTCTCAGAGTAGAAGAGCTGGACAGACATTCACCAGGATATGACTGTTTGAAAAGCTGCTGGGGATGGACCTGCTATCCCTCTGCAGCCCCCCATGGCGAAACAGGCACCCCACGTGGGACCGTCCACATGCCCCACTCTTGTTCTGGCATGTTCTGTTCCTGTGATCTGAATGACTTTTGAGACATGAATTATTTCTTCACATCTACATTCCTAAAGTAGGCCTACTTAGGGAGGAAAGAAAGGAAGGAGGTTCCGAGCTCAACATTTTCCCTCTAGCTTTCCCTAGCACCTGCATCTTGAGTTTGCAGCCTTAAAGAATTTTTACAAAATTAATTGATGCTTCACCAAAATGAATTACACAAATAAAGGCTAAGACGATACAAAAAAAAAAAAAAGATGGAGCTATTTGAGTCTTTTCACATTGCTGAGCACTTCTCTCATGCTGGACAATCGGAACTCTTAGTAGATAAGATGGCATAAATATTCTCGGAAACCATAGCAGACATAAATAATGCTGGCCCCAGATCCTATTTGTACTCCTTTTCTCCCTCATTGTTAGTGAGGTAAAGTAAGCCATGTCTTACACGAACGATCTCATCCTCTGCTTCTCATTTCCCAATCCCCATGATACAAAGGATTTAATCTGTACCAGGAAACAGGACTTGTAATATTTCGTAAGCTTATTTTGGCAGTTGTTTCTACTATTTTTTTAAAAAAAACTTGTAATAGATGTAACAAAAGAAATAATAATAATGCCCTGGGGCGTTATCATCTTTTAACAATAATCCTCCTATCGAATTTGTAACTGGCAGGACATTCTGATCCTCTAACTTCTTTCTACTTACTTCCACCCTCCTTTCTCACTGCCACTCCTGGCGGATTTACCTTGCAAGATCCTTAAGATCTCTTTAGCCTTCTTGATTTAGTGCCTCAGCCCTTCCACACTACCTTTTCCTCACAACTGGCACTGCTTAACTGCATTCTGCCATGGTGCAAAAGTCTATGTAATGTTTAGGCTTCTTTAAAGGATCACAGCTCTCTTGGGACAACACTCCCCCTTCGTGTGACAGACACCTCGAGGCTCTCTTTTTGTAACCCTTCCCGCAAGTCTTGGAACACGGCGACCAATCCCCCAGCTCCCAGTGGGGACAAGGCCCCTCGGCGCAACGCTGGGTGCTGGCGGGCTTCACTTCCTTTGCACACTCCGAAGCTGGCTGCCCGTTAATGTCCCTGCACTCCACGAGTCTTCTCTGCCAACCTGAGCCGCATGATTTGGAACACTCGCCCCACTCTTCAATGACCCATTCTGAGAAAGTAGGGATGGCATTGAAAGACTCCTTCTTCTTCTTCACGAAATAGGTGTATTTAATTTTAGGTCGAAGGGCATTGCCTACAGTAAGGACCTGGATGGTTAAGGGCTCTTTGAGAGGGCTAAAGCTGCGGATTCTTTCCAACGCTGCCGAGGAGCCACTGTACCTCAAGACACTACCTTTGTACGTAATGTCTTGCTCTAAAGTGGACAGAGTGAAGTCGCCGTTAAGGATATATGTGCCATCAGCAGTCCGGATGGCCAGAAAGCTTCCATTATTTCTGGATCCCCTTTGATTCCGGTGTTTCACCTCAATGTTTGTGGCTCCAGTTGGAATTGTGACAATATCATGATATCCTGGTCTGCAGGCAAGGAAAATCGAGATATCGTTATAGATACTAACTCTCGTTCGCCAACTGATTATATTACTTAGCTTAAAGACATGTTAATCCCTTATTTGTAATAGATATTTTTACCAGATCTTTGAGCACATGTTATTTAAACTTACTTTGCACTAGTAACTGATCCTGATATTTTCTTGCACGTAGATCCATTTCCTCCACAAATACCACATTTATCAAATTTCTTTTTGGAGTCTATAATGCGATCACAACCAGCTTTCACACATTGTCCTTGCACACAGACAGAAGTGGAATCGGGGCTACATGGAGTACCATCGACAACCTTGAGAAAAGAGGAACATGTATCTAGTGCTGCACATTAACAAGTGAAAGAGACAATGCTATGATATCTATGAAGGCTTTCCTCATTAACATTAGGCCTCTGATTTCCTGACCATCATAACTAAAACAGTGTTCCTGATACATGCCCATGTTCTCCATCCCCCTGACTTTTTTCCATACATCTGAAAAAGTTACATAGCTTTTGATTATTTGTTTACTGACCTTAGCTCCCCTCTAGCTAAGGCAATGAATACAGAGCTTCTGGTCAATTTGTTTACTGCTGTGTCCTCACTGCCTAAAAGAATACCTGGGAATATAGTAGGTGCTTACTAAATCACTTGTTGAATAGTGACTCTGCAATTTGGGGGATATTTTCATAGCCTCCAGGGCTAATGGCATGATAATCTCAACCACATTAAATTACACATTTCCAAACTCAGAGCCAGATTTATCCCCTCACCCTGATAAAAACAGCAAAAGAAATGATACTTCTATTAGTATGTTCTCAGATATAAGAATCATCTATGCTCATACCTCCATTTTAATAAGTCCATTTGTACCTGCTACTGCTTGTCACCCAGTGACGAGTCTTTTGGACTATACTTAAACTATTTTCCAAAAGCATTGGTTGCTGTTTTATTATGTAATTTATATAACCATGAGTTGTACGTGAGATCTAGTTATACAGAGCACTAAATTTTTTCAAAGGGCTTTTCTTTGTATATAAGAACAATAATAAGCAATTGTAAGAATACAAGTGCTAGACTCAAGCTTGTCACAACCGAAAACAAAACCAAGCTCAATTTAGTCACTTGCAATATACATGGAAGAAAAGGAGTTCCGATTTGAAATTGAATATGTCAAGGTATAAATTAACGAAAGCGCATCAAAGTTTGCGTGAAATGGTAACAAGCCAAGGCCTGTGTTCTTGGGCAGAAAATAAGTGTAAAAGTAATTACCTTGGGCTGCAAAACAAAGAAGTAGCCAATGCCTTTGGCTTGACAGATGAGCTTGCACCTGTCCTTTGGGGAAACGCCAGCATACTTGGGGGTCCACTCCACGGCCGGCCCAGTCCCAAAGGAAGCTTTTGAAAAGTCATTGTGTGCCTCACACTGCTCCTCTCTAAAGGTTTTTCCTAGAAAGAGAATGGTAAATGATGATGTGATCGGTTTCCAATATTTCACTGCCTGTTTGTGGGCACATCTTTTTCAGCCCAGTTCTCAGAGTCAGAGTCCTTTTCTACTCACCATTATTATCTGGACAGTCCTCAATGTTGCATGACCTGTAGCGAACACGCTTGCCTTCACAGTACTTTCCCCCGTTCTTCGGGACCGGGTTGTCACACTCCCTCATGGTGTACTGAACACCTCCACCACAGGTTCTCGAGCAGTCTCCCCAGGGTCCCCACGTGCCCCAGCTTCCATGAACGGGAGTCTAAATGGGGACGCAAAGTGTCAGCGTTAGAATTCTCCAAGGAGACCTTTTAGGGAATAAAAGAAAAGCTACAGGGCAAAGAATCGAGTACAAAAACAATCTAACTCACATTCCCCCCAGATGACACAGATTGGGATTGAATTGTGTCACCCAAAAATGTGTCCAAGCCCTTCCCCCCAGTCTTGTGAACATGATCCTGTTTGGAAATAGGATCTCTGAAGATGTTATTAGTTAAGATCAGGCCAAACTGTCTTAGAGTGGGCCATAATCCAATGAGACTGGTTCCTTATAGGGAGAGGACATTTGGACAGAAAACTGAGAGAGAGAGAGAGAGAGAGAGAGAGAGATGGCCATGTGGTAGAAGCAGAGTTATGCTCCAGATTGTCTGCAAGCCACTGCCAGACCCTACAGACTTCAGAGGAAGCAGAGGGCTGCCAAGACCTTGATTTCAGACCGCTGGCCTCTAGAACTGTGAGAGGATAAATTTCTGTTGTTCTAAGCCACCCAGCACTAGTAACTGATCCCGATATTTTACAACAGCCCTAGGAAACTAAGACAGGGCGTTGAACTTGGGAGCCACTATTTTAGCATCACTGTGTGTGTTTCAATTCCAAGTTTTAAAAGAGTGTGCATGTGTTTCAGTAGCAAGACTTACATCGAAATGCTTCCTGTCGGTCTTGTTCACGCAATTCCCACTGACACACCATTTCCCCTCTCCGCAGCTGGTGCCGTCTGCCCAGGGAAAGTGTTTGGTTTGGCACACCTGCAGTCCGCCCGAGGTGCCAGTGCACCACAGAATCGTGCACGTGCTGGCTGCGTCGGGGCAGTGTTTGGATTCCTCACCAAACGTAAACTGGCACTGCCGGTTGGCATCATACAAGGTCCCGGGGAGATCAGAGGGAAGCTGTATGGGGTTCTGGGGCTTGTCCATCAAACATTCCCCTGCAAAGAAAATGCCAACCAACAGTTAACAATAATTAATGAAAGCCGGCAGAGGGAAGATTATGATTTCAGAAAATATTTATCCTATGAGATAACACATAGCAAAGTGCTCTGAAAGCTATAGAGTTTGGGGAGAAAATGCCAAAGAAATTTAGATTATTATTAAGATATTATCCTCAATGGGGATAGATCTTTACTTAAGATGACAGAAGACTACGGTTCTGCTAAAACTTCTAATTAATCTACTTGGGAACTACTCAGCTGGAAACACTATTTCTTTTTGGGGAATTAATGATCTTGACAGTGAAAATTAATTTTGAAAGAGGAAAAAAGAAAAACAAATTAAAAAAAAACCATGTTTAACTAGGACCCTACATGTAAAAGCTGGGATGCCAGCTAGAAAGGGTAACTTGAGCATTTTACCATGGCCGTTGTCCAGAAATGACGTAATCGTGTAGGCACTGCAGGGAGACCAAGGCTGGCTGCGATCCAGATTGGACAGCATCGACGCCATCAGGTGGGAATCTCGGTTCATGCCATTAATGCTGGCACACTGCTTTGCATCATCATGTGGCATGTTAAACACGTGGCCTGAGAAGCAATCCAAAACCCGTGTGAAAATTTAGGTCATTTGCAGCATCTTTTCTCAACAGGGAGTCATGTCTCTTACAATGATATTCCTAGAAAACCAAGTTTATTTCTGGAGACAGTGCCTACTTGTCACAGGATGTAAATGAACATGTAAATTGCCAAATGTCCACAGCTGCTACTATCTTATTTTTTTTCCTAATAAAGATGCCTTTTTTTTTTTTTTAGAAATTGTGGAAAAAATATTTTCTATGGTTTCTAAGAATACTTGGTACCCAAGTCTTATTACCTGCAACCTCTCCCTCTTTAATTAATATATTTGTTTATCAGTTTGAATTCATGATTGAGCTTAATTCTTTCTCTAACACGGGCTTACCTAATTCATGGGCTGTGGTAAAGGCAGCTTGTAAACCATCATCTTCTATGACTGAGCAGCTTCTGCTGGGATCACACACAGTTCCAACATCAGCCATCCCAAGAGTATCACATGTCTGGGCCCCACACAGGTCCTACAAGGAACAAAGGTGCATCTTTATTAATAGGCAAAGAGTATGTCTCTTAAGATCTAAATTTTGGGCAGGGTATATCTTCGCATATGTTTTGGAGCATCTATGTTCATTATTATTTAGCTGTCCTTTTAGGAGGACTTCACATGACTTGTAGGGATATAATTTAATCAGATGATTTTTTTCCCCCTAATGCTTTAAAAGTAGAACTGTGAAACTTGAGCTGTTAGAATTATAAAGCAGTGGTGGGGGGGGAAGCCTTATGTAACATTTGCTTGTCACAAAGCAGACCCACAAGTGGGCAATATCATAACTGGTATCATTTTTCTTCTCACCTGTCTGGTAAAAAGAATTGCTGTGTCGTAGTGTTCTGCATCCCGGTCACTGAGTGGGTTATGCTGCTTTTGCCAGTTGCAGAAGTTTCGCAGAGTGAGAGCAGCATTGGAGGTCACTTCTGGACCCTTCTGCTCCTCATAGATGACCAGGATCTTCACCACCACCAGACTAACTGAATTCCGAATGCTGGGGTGTTTATACAACCTGGCTGCCACCGAGAACAAGGTGAGAAGGTAGTGCTTCAGACCACCGCCGTGGAAGTCTGCCATGGACTGGTCAGCCACAAGCATGGTTTCCACATAGCGTGGGCTGGACACAAATCGCTTCTTCCTTATGCTTCCAGTTCCTGTAAGAAAACAAGGAAGAGAGTTTGCTCATGGGCAGTCTATCCAAGAATAGTTACTCACACAGAGCATATAAGGAAAGCCTAACCACTCAAAGCAAATAAACAAAACAAAAATACAAAACTATTTGCACCTCTTTTTCATCAGAAATATTTTAAGTTTTCTCCTTTACTTTAAATGAAAAGGCCATGTGCTCCTCTGGGTGGTTAAGAATTTTTTTTGTGTATGAGCAGGATTTCCTTTGTCTCCTTTGAAATCCTAAAACCTGAACATCCTACCCAGCTGTAGTAAAAACTTGGGAGCGTGGTCTGCCGGCAGAGCCCCTGAGTCACTCTTTCACAGGCCAGGACTCAAATCCTGAATGAGATCATCAGGCTCCACGTGGAAAGCCCAGGGCAGGGCTGGGGCCGCTGCCAAGGGGCCGGGCCTGAAGGAATCTGTAGCCTGATCTGCTCCGCTCTCTCATTCCAGGGGTCCCTGGGGTGTGTGCTCCTGCCAACTCCGGGCACAAAGGACCACCCACTTTGCTCAACAGCCCCACTCCACTGCCTTAGGGAAATCTGTCCCAGAGTCGGGCCACAGTTGATTATTTGGAAAAGATTCCTGAGACCCAGACCCCAGGGACGTGCTCAGCTGGACTGTGACCAAATAACTGCTTCAAGGAGCAGATGGGAAAGGGAGGAAAGGGACCGATTCTAAAACAAGACACGTGAGAACAAGAAGGAGGAGGACACGGAAAGAACTGGACAGTCAGCACCGCACACAACAGACTCAGGAGACGGCACAGCAGTAAAGACCCGGAATGATCAACACTGAGCAGTAGAGAGCAGAGCTGTGGTCGCGAGAGGCAGCGCAAACTGGGCGGCTGGGTGGGAGGCGCGGAGGGGCGGGGCAAGCTGAGCAAAGACCTCCCAAGCAGGTTCTGCAGAGTGGCTCCGCCGCCTGCAGCCCGTCGGTCGGGGTCAGCCCCTTAAGCGAGGGTAGGGGGACGGAAGAGGGGGACGGAGGACCGCAAAACAGCAATTGCCGCGGAGGTGCCCGGGGCCGCGGGCCGCATCTTCCGGGTCACCATCACTCCTCTGCCCTCATCCCCGCCCCCTAAGCGCAGCGTTCGCGCCGCGGGAGCGGTTACAAAACTCAGCCCGAAGTTGCAACCGGGCCAAAGAGCACACACACAGTCTTTAGAGAATTTAACAGGGTTGGAAAGATGTCCCCCCGCTCACAATGGACTAAGGAGGATGGAGTGTCGGGTTACGAACTCTCCCTTCCAGCTCGAAACGTTTCTCCTTGCAGAAAATCGTTTGTCCTGTCTTTATCATTCCGTACCTGGGCAGAATTGAGTTTTGTATAGGATTTGATAAACTCACTCTGAGCTCACCAACTCAAACCTCAACCCACTTTCCTCCACTCCCTCTTACGCTCATGCTGCACACAGGAATCCACCCTCAAGCCGCTTGGGACAGAGAAAGCCGGGAAGGAGGTGAGTGGAGAAACTAGTGAGAGGGCCACTCTTCTGGATCTGATACCTCTTGGCTGCTCGGCGCCCTGAGACGCACGGTCACGCCGCGACCACTGCTCCCCTGTGTCCTCGCCCTCGGGTCCCGCGCCCCTCGGAGGCAGGATCTCGTCGTCCAAGACCCCGCACTTGGCGCCGTCGCCGCCCCGCCGCCTCCGCCGCAGGAGATGGAGCTGCGGCTGCGGCGGCGGCTCCTCCCCGGCGGCGGCGGGCGCGAGACGCACGGAGGCGGCGGCGGGCGCGGGCTGGATGAAGTACTCTTCGCCCTGCAGGTAGAAGGCGCCGCGCACACCGTCGCACAGGCTGAGGGCCGCGGCCGAGTCGGCGTCGCCGTTCACGGTGCCGGAGTAGAAGCAGCGCGCCAGGTCGCCGGAGGAGTGGGGGCGCGGCGTCTCGGGCTCGGGTCTGCGCCCCACGGTCTGGAGCGTGAAGCCGGGAGCCAAGAAGCCGCGGTCGGGCTGCAGCTCCAAGAGCAGACGCCGGCCGAAGGCATCCAGGAGGAGGCGCGTGGTCTCGTGTTCCCCGGCGCGCTCCAGCTCGGGCAGCACCAGCTCCTCGTCCTCCTCCGCCGGGCGCCCACCAGCGTCGGGTACCGTCAGCAGCACCGCAGCAGCCGCGAGCAGCAGCAGTGAGAACGCGGGCTGAGAGCTCCGGGGCCGTCTGGCCGCCTCGGTGTGCCCCATGTCGCCGCCCGACGCGCGCTTGCGGGACCCCGCGGGAGCCACTCGCTGCGCCGGAGCCCCGGGATGCACCGCGTGCCGCAGCGCACCGAGAGAGGGGGCTATTGTTCGGGCCCGGAGCCTAGAGTCTCGCTGACCTCGCTCTGGATTGTTAAAAGTTAACAATTACTATTATTTTTTGACAGTGCGCGCGGAGCTGGCTGCAGCCGGGGCTCCCCGAGTCACTTGGGAGTAGGCGCTGCGTCTCTGCCCGAGCGCGGGAAGTTTTCCTTCCAACGCAGGACCGTGCGGTGGACGCTGTCGGGTTGGCTGTTGAGGGGCCAGAAACGCCCTAGAGCGCCTCCGGGGCAGGGGACAACGCGAGAATCGGTTCCCGGCGCCCCTCTCTGGCCTCCGCGCTGCTGCTGGCTCTGCGCAGGACTCTGCCCTCTCGGCTCAGCTGCTTGCCCTGGCTTTGCAACTCTCCAGGCTTGGAGCCGCTTTCCAGCGAGTGCAAGAAGCGGGCAGCAGGAGAGGCCCTTTTATAGAAACGGGAATGCATTTCCCCCCCTTCCCTCCTCCCTCTTGGCTGTCTCTCCTTCTCCAAGACGCCGCCCCCTGAGCTCACAGTCGGTACTAAACCGCGCTCAGCGCCGCGGGCCTAGGGGGAGGGGGCAGCCTCAGCGCTGGCCCAGCGCCACGGACTCGTCAATCTGGGGGCGGAAGACGCAAAAGGGACTGGCACTTTGTACGGTTGGGGCTGCCGCAGGGAGAAGGTTTTGGCTCCACGGTGCCCTGCTCTACCTCTCCTCCCACCACCACCCGCCCCCGCAGGCTTCCCGAACCACCCTCTCTCCCCACCGACCCTCATGAGCCCCAGCGCAGTTCGCGGGCTCGGCGGCAGTTCCCAGGAGGGAGGGTCGGGGTGGAGAACTGACTCCTCGCTCCAAGAGTTCCCTGCTGCCCGCCCCCTCCGAGAGCTGTCCCGGCGCCCCCCCGAACCTCCTCCTCCCTTATCTGGGAGGTGAGCCAGGGCTGCCCTTTCTGGAAGAATATGGCACCCCACCTCCCTATTCCCCTGGCTTGCCAGGAGGCCGCTCCCTGCAGCATGCTCTCTCTTCTCCCCAACTTTTCTCGGGGAAACCGTGGTTGACCCTGCGACTCCCCTAGAAAGCATGCCTGGCTGGGGGACCAAGGGACGCTTCCCAGGCTCTCGATTTAAAAATGCGTTTACAATCCCTCTCCCCCGCCCTGGATACTTCTCTGTGGGGGTCCGGGTCCACATTTCTGGAATAGGTGGCCAGGAACGCGATTTATTTCCCTAGAGCCTAAGGAGGGAAGGAAGCTTTCTCTTCATTCGAGAAATACTAACTCCCTCCCAGTCTCTGCTCTTCTATCTAGCAGTAGCCACCGGACGTAGGCCAGACTGGGAGAAACGTCAAGGAACCCCACTTTCCTAGCCAGGGGCCGGCGGCGATCGTTGGGGCTAGAAAGTGCAGTGGGGAAATTGGGAAGCCGGCTTCCTTCCCCGACCTTCCCTCCTCTTCCCCCTAGGAAGGGGAATGGCTGCATGCGTGTGTTCCGAAAGCGAGAAAAGCTGAGCCTTCCCATCTCCAGGCCCCCTAAGAAAAAGCTGAGCAGCTCTTCTATCGAAAAAGAGGGAGGGGCTCAATGACACACGAGGAAGGAAATGTTCCACAATGCCTTCTCAGGCGGAAAGCCACAGGGACAATGGTGAGAACGGCTGCCCAAATCCCGGGGCCGACCCGTGTCCCTCACGCTCGCGCACTCCCACTTCCTTGCCCCACTGCTCGCCTGTCTGGCCGACCTCCTCCCCTATGCCCCTCGCTTTTCACCAAGTTTCCTCTTGGCCATTTCCTCACTTCTTCCCTGTTCTTCCCACCTACAGTCTGTCCCAGTCCGAAGCGTCCTTTCTAATCGTCTAACACATCCTGCTTCCCACTTTTCCTTTCAGGATCTTTTTCCAACTTCCTCTTCTCTCTCAGAGTTCTAGATTGTCTAATAGAAAACACACAAACAAACAAAAGACACTTTACTTTCCACTTTTTAGGAAAGATCAGATGAGAAAGGATGGCACAAGGAAGCAAAATGTTTTACTTTTGAAAGGGGGCCACGAGCCCCCCTCTTAGGAATGGGACTTTCATAACTGCAATTCTGGTTTCCTGAGGTCACTGTCAAGTTAAGTGCTGAGTGATCAACCCAGAAATTAGATATGTTTGAACAGCAGTTTTAGGCTTCTCTCTGGTCTTCTTTGTTCTTGCATGCTCCCGTTATGATTGCCATTTTGATACTATGCTTCCCTTTATCTCCTTTCACCTGGTTATTTCTTTGTCACCCTCTCTCACTCCATTCTATTTTTCCTTCAAATTTAATATTGACATACACACTTATGGGTGGCCCACTCGTTTCTGTTACTTAGTTCTTAATCCTCTATTTTGTTATGCTTTTGTTTCGTTTCATTTGGTCTTTCTAGCCAGAAGGTTAGACAATTGGGAGAATATCTGAGGAAAGTCACTTTAGACCTTCAAGTTATTGACGTGGAATCACGAAAGCATGATGGCAAAGCCGTCAGCAGATTTTGCAAACCTCTTGTTTAGGGGAGTGCTCTGAAAGCAATCTGTGGTGTCCAGCAATTGGGCCTCAGTTTTGCTCTGAGAGAGATTTCAAATACTTGAGGTGGCCCAGGAGCTGAGAGATTTACAAGATCAGGGAGGGCCCATGTGATTCCTCTGAATTGGAACAGAAGATGGCAGAAAATGTGTGACTTTCTGAAAAGTCGTGTAATGCATTCCAGTCTGTCAATTCTCCTACATAAACTTTAGCTTTAAAAAATATATTAATGTGGAACAGAGAATATATATGTTAATGCAAGTTTGGCCTTTTGTCCATTTCTGCTTCAAGCCCATTCTTATTGGCAGTTTGTTTAATTCAAGGCATAGAGTTCTAATTTTGAATGAGGTACTTCAAATCCATAATAAATTTTGCATATTTCCTGTTGTATAGCCAAATAGAGCTGGAAAAAAAAAGAGTTAAAGGTAAAAGAGTGGCCAGGAACAAGACTTTTTTATCCACTGGGTTTCTCTCCAGATTTCTGTTCTTTTGCATAATGAGTCCAATCTGTTGTGCACCTGTAGTTCTGGGAAATGCTTCTTTTTAAATTGCTTCAACAGAGACATGGATATAGGAGTTGCCAGGTACTAAGTTGAAAAGCTCTATCCATGCACAAAAATATCTTTAATCCACTTATTTGTTTTTGTATAAGATGGTCACTATTCAGGTATTTGTGATATCAAGCAAATATATGCATATAATAAATATATATTTCTAATCAAAATTGTGACGTGAAAAATATTTTAATGGAGAAATAAGACAAAGGAGTAAAATTTGTGCATGACACTAGTAAAAGTGACAGGTGATATTTGGGTCTTTGTAAGTTTCATACTTCCACCCTTACAGAACTTTGCTAGTTGATTTGAACGTGTCCCCAAAAGATCCTATGCTCCTACCACACTGCTGGTTTTCTTTTCTTTTTCCCAATTCCACTTCTTTTTATTACTATCCTGTCCTTGTGTTTCAGAAACAGATGGCTATTTAACACACAACCCAAAGCACTCCTAACATTGACCCTGTTAACATTCAAAAGTTTTCCAGTTCTTTCTCCGCATATTAAATTAAAAGAAAAAAAGTAAGAAAAAAAAACAAAAAACAGTGGGCTTAGTTCATCCCAGCCCAGTTTACTTATAGGATACAAATGTGCTTATATAAACATAACTCTTGATGTTTTCTAATTTATCCACCTTAACCAATTTTTATTAGTTGTAGAGATGACCAAACAAAAATTAAGACATTTGAAATGAAACTGTTCTCACAATTAACAGTGTGGCCTTTTAAAAGCATTCTTGTTCTCTATTAACAGAGACTCCTTGATAAAAGAAAAATGCTCCATGCATTTTAGAAATGAAAGGAATAAATATTAAAGTTCTGATTTTTACTTATATCTTACCTGTTTGCTTCATTTAATCATATATTACAGACAAAATGCTCAAAAAGTCTATACACACATGAATACCCAATAAGTAGCCACGGAATGGGCAAATATGATAATATACATGAGCTATTAGCATTGTTCCAGTGTAAACATTGTCTACAGAAACTACTAACATACATATTTCATAAATATTTCAATGTTATTTATTCATATTTTCATACAGGATTTACCAATTAGAAATGGGAAAGCTGTTTAGCATTAGTGTTTCTTTGGGAACATCTGGTTTAAAGAAATACTGGCCAAATGCGTATTGCAGGGAAAATAGATAGAAAACATCTATTTTAAGCAGGCTGTATACCCAGAAATATAACACTTAAAGACAGAAAATTTATTGTAAATTGTATTTGGACTTAAAATCACTACGTAACCAAACTCATGCACTTTCAGAACTGAAAACAATGTCATTTGTCTAATCCACCTCTCGTGTTTAACAGAGGTGGAATTAAGCCTCAAAGAGGTTACACGACTTTCCCAAGATGTTATAGCCAGCGTCAAACTGGGAAATTAGTAATGAATCTGACTCTGTAATTTTTCTTCTTGGCGTTTTAGGATATCTAATAGTTTGGCAAGTAATTAGGTTTCAGACTTGGTTATTGATGTTGTGTCCAATGATTGAATTTCATTTTAATGCTTAAATGGGAATTTTCTGCAATAATAAATTTCCACCTTAAAAGAGTCATAGCCCTTAGTATCACTTTCTTAGTCCACAAGGTGGCGACCGTCCACAATAAATGATGTGCAGCTTGGGCTGTTTTAAAAAATAGTTGAGGTCACAAATTTGCAATGACTTTATATCTTTTCAATCACATTTAATTTTTAGTAAAATTTTATCCTACATTTTGGGATGGTGGAAAATCTTTTAATATAACTAAGTACATTTACATCATTAAAAGAATAAAAATGCTTTGCCACTATTTTTAATCTTGTAGTCCTATTAGCTTAAAGCAAAAATCAATTAAATGTAGAAAAACAAAAAAGAAATAAAACCGCTTCTGATGTGATAACGCTATGGACCATCTATTTTAATTTGTCACATTCAAAAGCCGCATGGACTACAAATTTTAAAATTATAGGCTTGCAATCCACTAAAACAAATAAAATACTCATCTATTCAAAAAATATTTAAGTGCTAAAGTATGTTTAATATATATGAGTACTTTACTATGAATACTAAATTAACTGATTTTCTTGGTATAGACATTTTACTTAGCAACAACTAAAAAGTCATAAAATGTTCTACCGCCAGGTGGTGCCAAAAGATAAAATTTAAAGTCTTCTTGAAGGGCAAGTACTTCATGTAATGTTTCACTACCCCAAACACAAATAAATTCCAAATGCTATGTGAATTTAAAAACATATTCTAAGGATGTTTCATTTTTAAATGTGAATTAATATTAACAGACTATCTTTAAACCTTAAGCCCTAGTTCACTAACTCAGGAAAAGGAAGCATACAAATTTACTCAGCAGGGGGCACATGAGACCACAAAATTGAAATGTTAACTGATTTTACCACACTCCCCCGCCCCCCAGTTTTTAAGTTTATTGATTAGCTGATTGAGATACGAACTATTTTTGTTTATTTTTAATCAATTAATTAATGTATTTATTTTCTGACATTAGTTAAGCAGAGACTTCAACTACTGAATTCTGAGCAAGCATTTCGTATCGATGCCGTAGAATACCTAAAACGGGGACTGCCATGAAGCAGACCGAAGATTTTAAAAGAATAAAGCAGTAAGATCTCAATTGAGTGAAACACTGAAGCAGAGAATTGAGGAGTGTGTGGTCTGAGGCTGAGATGCAGTGATGTAGAACAATAAAGGGATAAAGGGAAGTCAAAGATCACGGGAGACGAGGGATAGAAAGCAGGATGTGAAGAAATAGTTTCAAAAATCAAGAAAATGGATTTAAAAGGGGCTAAGCATAGCTAAGGAGAAGAGGGATTTCCAAAGGGGTCAAAAGTGAGATCTACTTATTAATTGCCTCCCACAAAATTGTTGAATTTAGCATAGTTTTTGCCCTTTTGCCACAATAGGTATTTTAGGTTCTGGTCAGTCTATAAACCAGCTCAGAAAGCTCCAAATGGGTAAATTATTCTGAATACCTACATTCGATACCTCCTGCCCACCTTGGGTTTACTATGACCGTGGCTGCACTTAACACTTTGGGGCAGGTGTGACCTGTCAGTACTTCCCTGCAACTACCCCATGTGTCTTGAATGCTTTCCAGCCTGGGCTCCCTGAAGCTGCAGAATGATTCTCCTGCAAATGCAACCAGGAAGTACGGGGGAGTTAGCCATGTTGCAGCTCTTGACCAGATGGGAGCCAGTGGGAAATGGTTCCTCTCCTATCCTTTGGAAAACAATATTGCGGCATATTATATATGCCTCTTCAGAGGGTCCTGGCAGTATTAAGACCTAATTGGCCCTAGAAAATAACAGCTTGATAATGCAGCCTTGTATTGGCTTGCTTTCCCTCCTTCTTTCCATTCCCCTCTGCTGTTTCCTATGATTGCTTACCTGCCCCTCATCTCTTTCCCTCCCCTACAAAAAACAAACTGACAAAAAAATCTGGCTGCATTACGTAGCCCTTTTCTCGGTCTCTGCTTTCTGGGCCAAATCGAGTCTAAAACGATGAATAACAGAAGATCCTCTATCTGGGATCATTCACTGTCCAGAGAGTGACAAACTTCCCTTCCCTGGTGGTGACAGGGATGGCGATAGCCCCTGGCATGCAGTGGTATTATGACGACTAAGACTTTCCCTGGTGAAAGTGTGGGGTGAGGTGCAGGTTTATGCAACAACAGTAGCACTTACACAGTCTGAGGAAGAGAGTAATTAAAAAGAATGTGTAACAACTAGCAAGATGGCAGCAGAGGAAGGCGCTCCTAGAATCAGCTCCTGCTACAGGCAGTTAGTGATCACCCACAGCTATCTAGAACACTTGTTTGGGGGCTCCAGGAGACCAGAAGTGCATCCTACAACATCCTTGAAAGAGTGGAAGGCGGAGACTGCGCATCTGCAGAGAAGATTCCTAAGTAGAGCACTCCACACCCTGGAGGCAGGTGCCCATCCTCCACTGGAGGCACAAGCCGACTCAGGAGCTGTTCTGCGACTTGAATTGGAAACGCCACTTCCCAAAAACGGGAGGAAGAGACGGTTGGGCACCGACTTCAGCTAGTGATTAGTAAATTTGGCGGGCTAAAGTATAATTCTAGGAACAGCTAAGGTTTGAACCTGTCCAAGTCAGAAAGAGACTGAAAATCACAGTGTTGGTAGGGACT
>PVKH010013452.1:0-10802 GCA_004027955.1 Chaetophractus vellerosus | reverse complement strand
GGGTGGTTGGACTGTCCATAGAACTGGGGGGAAGGCTGAGGGAAGGAGCAGGTGAACACTGGGGATTGGCAGGTACATTGTTGATACTACAATGTTGGGAATTCTCTGTTGGCAATATGGCAAGTGATGGTTGCTCGTTTGGGGTGTTGGATGTGGAGGGGCATTCGGGACAGGGCACACCTGGGACAGGCTTCTAGGGAGTGTGTGAGTATTCATCTTGCCATAGTGTGTTATATCAGTGTGTGGAGATTCACACAATGAGCGGCAAGGTGGTGGGCTTGCATCCTGGGGAGGCCCGCTATGTTCTCAAATAGAGGGGCGAGACTCTCTCGAGAGCATGGGTGGTGCCTAATAGGGGAGGACAGACCAGTGTGTCAAGACCTCGGTGTTGTTGCAAGTAACTATGAATCTTGTACTTCAAGGAGTGAAGCCTGGTCATTGCTGTGGGTCCAGAGGGGAGAGGGAGGAAGGGATAGAATAGATGGAACAGGGGGCATTTTGGGGGCGACGGAAGTGTTGTTCTACATGATCTTGCTATGATGGACACAGGCCATGTTAAATTACATCAAAATTTATAAAAGTGTATGGTCCAAAATGTAAACCATAATGTAAACCATTGACCATGGTTAGCAGCTATGTTTCAATATTTGTACATCAGTTGTAACTAATGTACCATCCACAAATAAAATATTATTAATAGGGGAAGGGGGAAAAGGGGGAGAATGTTGGGTATGTGGGAGTCCCTTGTATTCAGTATGTGACTTTTATGTAACCTAAAATTTCTTTGAAGACAAAATGAAAAAAGTAAGACACTGGGGGAAAAAACTGAAGAAAATTTCACTGTACATATAGGACAACAGATCTTACAGTGATAAAAGGCAAAATGTCAAAAAATTTTAAAACATATTTTTTCACTAGTTTCTATTATCCCAAATCAAAAAAAATTGTATTTTATTTCTTATTTTTAAAATGCCATCATTATTTAATTTTCTTATTAATTGTGTTTGGCTATTTTATTGGGTTTATTTTTGAAGAAGTTTTGGATCACGGAAGGGTTACAGCTGCAGCAGGGGAGGGTCATTGGTGTGGGGTGTCAGTGATGGGGGATACATGGGAGGAAGCTCACCTGGGCATACATATAAGGCATATAAATGTTTTCAAATGTTCATGGTGCATTAACACAGTGGGTGGAGAGTCACACAATAACCGAAGGAATATCAAATTCCCATCCTGGAGAGCTCTGCCACATTCTCTAATGGAACACCAAGAATCCCCTGAGTACAGGGGTAGTGACTATTGAAGGAGGATAGTCCATTGACAGGCTCTTGCTATTGATGACTGTGCTTATGAACGTTTACCCTTGAAATGGAAACTTAGCCTAGTATTATAGGGTGCCTAAGAGTTGTCTCCTGGGAGCCTCTTTGTTGCTCAAATGTGGCCTCTCTCTAAGCCAAACTCAGCATATAAAAGCAATAACTTTCCCCCAACGTGGGGAATTGACCCCCAAGGATGATCTTTCCCTACACGGAGGGATTAGTACCAAGCACCAACTAGCAATGCAACTGGAAAAAGACCTTGGTCAAATGGGGGAAAAGGTAAAGACAAATGAGTTTATATGGCTAAGAGACTTCAAAGTGAGTCAGAAGGTCATTCCAGAGGTTACGCTTATGCATGTCTCAGCAGGATCTCATTGACTGCCAAAGTAGATACTACCCCAAATAGCAGGGCTCCTGAGGGCTCTGGAGACATCCAGACACTATAGTCAGGGCAGATAGCTCAGGGGTTTGGTGCCTTGCCAGTGGGCCTTACTTTGGAATTTATGCTCCCCAGGGTGAGAGTTGGACTCAGTTGTGGTTTCTCTACATATGGCTCTTTTGTTCTTCTATTTGAACTTATAATTAGTACTAGAGTTGGTAGGTGTACATCCAAGAGACTTAAATCTTTGGGCTGTCCTGTGCCAGCCAGGCCCCGAATTGCAACGCAATTGCAACACCTACTCTCCAGTTCATTGGTCTCACCCAGGACAACTAACAAGGAGGTGATGATGGACAACTACCATATCAAGGAACTAAGAGCGTACAGCTGCAAAGAAGAGAGTCCCATCCATCAGCTTAATGGATTGCAGCCCCCTCTCAATTAGAGGTCTAGTGGATATCACCATCCCAGAATCCTCAAGATTTGGGAAGGAACTATGGACTAAAGTTGTCTTACTGGTATTCTACTATAGACTTACTGTGATTCTAGCAATGGAAGAGATTATATCATTGGTGTGGAGTCAGTGGCCTCTGGAGGTTCTGAAGGCTGGGAGAGGGAAAAACAGGTATAATATGGGGGCATTTTCAGGACTTGGGAACTGTCCTGAATGACATTACAATGATCGTTACAGGCCATTATGCATCTTCCCATAACCTACAGAATTGGGTGGGAGAGAGTGTAAACTACAATGTAAACTATAATCCATGCTTAGTGGCAATGCTCCAAAATGTGTTCATCAATTGCAATGAATGTACCACACAAATGAAGGATGCTGTTAATGTGGGAAAATGTGGGAGGTTTGGGGAGTGGGGCATATGGAAATCCCCTATATTTTTATGTAACATTATATAACCTAAGTAACTTAAAAAAAAATAGGTGTAAAATGGTGGCATTTTGGGGACATTGGAATAGTCCTGAATGATGTTGCAGTGATGGATATAGACCATTAAATATATTGTCATAACTTACAAAAATGCGTGGGAGAGAGTTTAAACTATAATCCTCATGTAGTGACAATGCTCCAATATGCGTTCATCAATTGTAACTAATGTACCACACTAATGTAGGATGTTAATGTGGGAAGGGTAGGAAGTGGGGCATATGGGAATCCCCTACATTTTTATGTAACATTTACGTAATCTAAGTTATCTTTTAAAAAATAATAATAATATAGTACATGATTAAAATTTTTTAAAAAGAGAGAGAAAAATTTTTAAAAATAAAACATCTTTCCATAACCCTATTCTATCAAGAAGGTTAAGTGGACCAAATGCTACTTTCTAAATGAAATTTTATTGTTTACTTCAGTTAGTAGTAATAGCTCTCTTCTCTGAACTACCAATACATTATATTTGTGTCTTTTTTACAAGCATATCACTAACTGCTTTTGATCTTAGCTACTTTTATATATGTATTATCTGTTATTAGATTGTAATCCATCTGAAGGACAAATGTCACCATATCAGAGAGCCCCAACTCTGTCTAAATGCATCCTCTTTTACTTTTTTCCTTAACATTTATCATTTCCTGACATTTTATGCAAACTATGTTATTATTTACTACCTGTTTAACCTTCACCAAATGTAAGATTCATGAAGACAAGGACTGTGGTTATTTTTCACTGCTCTTTCCGGTACCTGTTTTAGCAACAAGGAGACCCTCAGTAAATCATTACTGACTAGTTTGTTGAACTGTGCTTATCTGACTAGCTGATCTCTGAAATCAACACCACACCTATAGCAGAGATTCAGGTAACATTTTCTATTGTGTAAACAAATTTCCTGGGAGTTTCTGTGTTTGGCATCCTTCTGCCGGCAGAAGCCCCAGGAAGTAATCTAAGAGTGGTTCCTGCGGATTCTACCCTAACAGAAGCTGTTGCATTCAAGGAACGCACCCAGACCTGTGGTCAGTGGCTGTGCTAAGAGTGGGGAAGCCCTAGAGGGGACAGTGTATGGGAGCTGTGGAAATGGGGGTATATGTGGCCAGTGAGAAGAATTAGGGGGTTTTGAGGAAAAAATGAGGCCTCTAAGCTACATAGTCCTAGATTCTTTTAACATAAAACTTGCTTTGAATTGAGTTTCCAAATGCAGGAACCGCATTGTTCTTTTCTATTTTTGTCCATGGCTAGATCTTGTGCCTAGCAAGCATTTAACATGCAGATGTTGGATTAGTTATTTTCTATTGAAAATATAGAAAATACATTATTTTGTTCAAGTTTTAAAATGGGTCAGAGTTAGACTAATGCCTTCATTCAGGTTAGATGATATTTCATATCAGATGTTTATAAGGCTTTCAATTGCAGAGTGATGTTTTTAGAAGGAAAAGGGAACTTTTTATGGGCACTGGCCCTTTCAATTCAGTCCCCAAAGGGCATATATGGGGTTTCGGGGGGCGGGGGGTTGAGTTCTGAAAGCATATATGTTTTGTGTTCAACAGAATATATTCCCAATGGCCCCTTCTAAGCACACAGTGTAGCCACCGAGTGCCGCAAATGTGAACATAGAGAAAGCCTTGGTCTCCCTGGTCTCTAGCCCGGCTGGATCTCTTGGACCAGGAGTCAAGAGTAAATTGTTCCAGGCATCTGCATGTTCCAGGGAATTGAGGCATAACCAAGTGCATATTTCAAAGGCTAATGAACTCATTCCTTTTCTTCTCCCACCTTTCATTTCCCAATTTTATTATTCTTCATGTCACCCTGTTCTCTCTAAATTGATCCACTCTCTTCATTTTAAAATTGTAAACAGTTTTTTTCCCTATTGGATTACTTCTGTTTAGAGTAAATCAACTTGCTTGCGATGTTTTTTGAGTTTAAAAAAAAAGCAAACTAGTATGCTTATCATTATTATATTTTATGTACATATATAGAAAAATGTCCAGAAGGATAGATTCAAATATGTTAGGCATGAGTCAAATATGAGTGTTAGGATTATCAGGAGACTTTCTCTTTTTTTTTTTTTTTTTCGTCTTATGTTATTTTTACTTGCCTGAGTTCTCTAATTTTTATAGACTAAGTATGTATTTTTTTAAATAAAAAATCAAAAGTTCTAAAAATCAACTAATAAGATAAAATATTGTGATTATCAGTAATTTCTTTTTTTCTTTTTCTCACTCTTTTTAAATTTATCTAGTCTCTAATTTTTCCAAATAAAAATGGTTTCTAATAATTCTAGCTATTCTACAGAGAATGAAAAGATTAATTTCTTAGATATAATTTCTGAACTACAAGTATATTATAAATGGATGAAAAGTTAGATATAGCCCCAGAATTTGATAATGGAGGATTGAAGTCCCTTCCCCTTGGCTAGCTCTATACTCACATATAATATCTTGCCACTGTGCTTAGGTGTTTGAGATCAATGATTAATCTGATGAAGATTTAGTTGAGGAAGTCAGGGAAGTGAAATAGTCTATCTATGTGGCAGATATATAGGACATCATGTGAAAAAGATTAACTTCCTTTTCCCCCAAAAAGTTATTAGAGTATAGGTCTAATTTCTTTCATTAGTTGACTTTTATTGCCCATATAATATGTACCTTGGACTGTACCAAGCACTTAACTCATTTAGTCTTTACAAGTACCCTATGAGGTAGGTAAAACTGCTATCCTCATTTGGAGTTGAGAAAACTGAGGCAAAACATCAAACAGCCAGTATGTCAACAGCTTATATTCAAAGCCTGGCAGTCTTATCTGCTGTATTATTTTTTTGTGGCTGCTGTAACAAATTACCACAAAACTGGGCAGCTTACAACATCAGAAATTTATTTTCTCACAGTTCTGGAGTCTGAAATGAAGGTGTGGGCAGACCTGGGCTTCCTCTGAAGGCTCTAGGGAAGAATCCTTCCTTGACTCTTGTAGCTTCTGGTCATCCCAGGTGTTCCTTACCTTGTGGCTACATGACTCCAATCACTGCCTCTGTCTTCACATGGCCTTGTCCTCCTCCTTATGTGTCTCTTTTCTGTGTATCTTTTATAAGGACACTTGTCATTGGTTTCAGGGCCCACTTGGATAATCCAGGATGATCTTGTCTGGAGATTCTTAACTTAATTACATCTGCAAAGAGCCTATTTCCAAATAAGGTCAATTCACAAGTTCTGGGGTTAGGGTGTTGTAGTTTGCTAAACTGCTGAAAGCAATATACCAGAAATGGGTTGGCTTTTACAGTGGGGATTTATTAGCTTACAAGCTTACAGTTCCGAGGTCATGAAAATGTCCAAATCAAGGCATCATCAAGATGCTATCTTCTTCCTGAAGACTGGCTGCTGGTGATCCTGGACTCCTGTCACATGGCAGGGCACGTGGTGGCACCTGCTGGTCTCCTCCTTCTCTTCCGGGTTTTGCTGCTTCCAGCTTCTTGCTTCCATGGCTTTTTTCTCTCTTCTCCTGACTTTCATTTTTCTTATGAAGGACTCCAGTAAGCAGCTTAAGACCCACCCTGAATGAAATAGGTCACATCTTGACTTAAGGTCCTACTCACAGAAAAAATCCTGTTTGGCGCCTAGTAAACAACACACCCACAGAAATGGATTAACTTTAAGAAAATATTGTTCTAGGGGTACATACAGCTTCAAACTATCACAGATGTAGACAAATCTTCTTGGGGGCCATTATTCAACCCATTACAATCACTATGTAATCCTACTTAGGTAAAGTTTAGCCAGACTGTAGCCCGTATCTGACAATAGAGGAGATGATGTTTAAGCTACTAATAGTGTGTAAGACAGAACTGACCGAGAAAATAGAAAGAACCCACTTCATTACAGAGAACACAATCATAGGGAATCCTGAGATAACATCAGTTTCCACCTTCAGGTCAGTGAATAACTGTTTGTGACATGACCACCTATAGTCTATTCTGTTCTAAAATATCTATTGATATGGGTTTCCTTGTGTAGTACTGTGGTAGGCAGCCTCTAAGATGATTCTCAATGATCCCTCTCTCCTAACAGTCATGTCACTCTGCTCGAGTGTGGGCTGAGCATAATAGCTCACTTTGGACACATTGAACATGGCAAAATTCATCAGAGGTCACTCCCAAGATTAAGTTACAAAGACTGTGTCTCATGTTTTGTTCATTCTCTCTCACACTCTCTCACTCTGTAGCTCACTTGCTCTGAAGTAGCCTGGTTGCTAAAATGCCTGCTGCCCCACTAAGAGGCCCTCATGGCAAGGAGCTGGTGTCCCCAGCCAATAGTCAGCAAGGATGTGAGGCTCCCAACTGCCATGTGAGTGCTTTCAGAAGTGGAGCTTCTTCTGCTCTCCTACTTGAGATGACTGCAGCCCCAGCTTGAGAAACCCTGAGCCAACACCCAACTAAGCTACACCTGGAATCCCGATCCACAGAAACTGCAAAGTAATAATGGTCTGTTGTTTTGTGTTGCTAAGTTAAGGTTAATTTGTTACACAGCAATAGATAACCAATAGCAGTATGGTCATTGACCTCATTGAACCCACTGGGTGAAGACAGAGGTTTATTTTAAATTCAGAATTCTTTGGAAAAAAGGTCCATTTTCTCCCCAACTAAAATCTATTAATCCTAGTAGTCAGGTTTTGGGTGCCTTTTGGAAAATGCACAGATATATATGCCAGGGTCCTGAAAGCACTGCCAGACTGAAGACTGCTTCCCAGGCTTCTGCTTTCAGTTTCCGTAAGTCTTGTAGGTTACAAACTCTCTGCTCCATCTCCCAGCCATGTCTCTGGCACTTCCTCTGTTTGGCGCCTAGTAATCAACCTTGGCTGACCCCTACCACCCAGTCTCTAGGCCACAAAATAAACCCAACACTCTGATCATAGCTTCTTCACTACTATGTTTATCCCCTGGTTTTGGCTCTGCCCAGACTCTCATCATGCCTGCCATAGCATTATCTCTCTATCCTGTACCTCCCGGTAAAGTGTGTTTAGCAAACCATTTATTTTTCAAGCTATGCTAGGTAGGGCCAAGTCACATTTTAAGTAATTTAATAATGTAGAATTTCTGGAGTAGTAAAACAATGAAGCAATTTTCTAACAACTATCATTTAAAATGGGTTATAAAATAAAACAATGTAATCACTTTCAATAAATTTTGAATAGGCTGCCAGCACTGTCCATTTCCAAAAAGAAAGTTTGGGCTTTTGAGAATTAAAAAGGTTAGAGCTCATTGTAAACCATGTAATCATATGGTTATGTGTTAGCTTCAAATCAATGTTTTGTTTGTGAATGAAGTTGAGGTGCTTTCTAAATCAAGAAACTGCTCAACACTCACAAAATAATTGTACACCATATAGTCACTGAAAAGATGTGAAAGGCAAGACACCGGGCTTAGCTTTATGGAAACAAAACAAAAATGAAATTAGAAAAGTTGGGGCATATATTTTCAAGAACTTTTCCCTCCAATTTCCCCTTCCTCCACAAAACAGGTTGGAAAATTATTTTTCTTCCTTACTCATGTTTCACTTGAGCCTTCGATCTCTGAATAGGAAAAAAGAAAACATTTTGGGAAAAAAATAACAATATATAACACATCTTTGTTCTGTCAACTAACAAAATCATTTTAGATTGTTTCAAAACCTCCAAAACTTGTATTTTGTATATGCTACAATTTTCTCAAATGTTCTTATATCTTCCTCTTATACTTACTCTATATTCATATATGCTTAAGAATATTTGAAGTATATAAATCCTGAAAAATACATTATGCTTTAGGGTATCTCCAGTTTGCTAACCGACTTCCCACCCCCAATATCAGCCCCGTAAGAGGAGGAATTTCTATCTGTTTTGTTCACTGCTGTCTCCGCAGCACCTGGAACAGTGGCTGCACATAGTAGGCATTTGATAAGTGTGTTGATTGAAAGAACAACTGAGTGCTTTGGAAGAACATGGTTGGGATTTTGTTGACATTCTCATTCTGCCACGTTGTGCCATCCCGTGTAGGTAAAGAATAGATATTCTTCCCTGCTGATATTATGATTCTGGCTTTCAACTCCAGTAAAGGAATTATATTTTCTTTAAATAGAAATAAATGTGAAAATGTTCTCAAAGGCCTGAAGTCACAAGAAAAAGCGCTTCCTCAACCTGTTATTTATCTTAATCTTCTTTTGAGTGAGCTTTTGTGGTTTTCAGTCTCTTAAGTACCTCCTATAGATGAATTATATCAGATTCAGAAAGATGAAAGGAGGTCAAAGCCTCAGATGAAGAAATTAGCTAACTCCAAATTGTGGCGCTGGGCTGCAATGTGTACAAGCAGGAGAGCAGCAAGTTACTCTTAAGAAACTAGAGACTCATTTGCTTGCTGGGTCTTACCTTGGCTTTCATTCTTTCGTTGCACCTTTCCTCTCCTTCCTTCCTTTCTTTTCCCTTCATTCCCCCTTTTTCCTCCTTCTTTGCCTCCTCTCATCTTTTATCCGTGTCTCAGGTCTTTCTGCTAAAGGCAGTGTCTTTCTTATCACATTTTCCACTGTGATATGAAAAGATGAATATTAGGTTACTTTCCTCTGAATTTTTCTTCCAGGAAAAAGAAACAAATTCTTTATATTTAAAAAAAACATTACCAGAGATTTATTTTTTCTCTCTCTCTTAAAAACAGCATCTAATTTATGTCTTGAGATTGGTACAAATTTAAGCCAAAAATCTATCCTTTCTTATCTTCTATAACCATAAGTATACTGCCTAAACGGTAAAAATTAATTTTCAGAATTTGGGGGTATAAATTTCAATAGTTCTTCCTAGTTTACAAGTATTATCTGTGTTAAACCCCACAACAACCCTATAAAATATATAGGGCAAATTGCCTGTTTTCAGATGAGAAAAGTAGGTATCTTGCCCAAGGACACAGCGATAAGTTGCTTTGGATTTCAGGACCAGTATACTTGTCATAGCATCACAAAGTCCTCCCCACGGCCCTGAAATCACCCTCAGAGAAGGATTAGATAGATTTTGTATAACCTATCAGGTGAAAAAGACGAACGCAGTTTTAGAGCTTCAAAAGCAAGAGATGAGTCAAGTGTCTCTGGGTAAACACACAATCATAAAGTTAAATTCATCAGAATGCCCTCTCCTCCTCCCACTTCTCTGGAAAGAATTTCCCTTAATTGAAGTATTTAGCAATAGCTGTAGTGCTGACCACACCCACAAATCCCCACACTTTCAGGGCCAGCACCATTAGGATCCTCTGATATCTGCAGGGAGTAAGTTTTCACGCTGGTTATGTTTCCTGGTTTCTAGAAAAGTGTTTCCCGGGACCTCAGGCCACCCTGCTATTACTGAGCTGCCCAAATCTTAATTAAGATTCCTGCTATGTATGCCCATTGTGTAAAGCAGAATCCCAGAATTTGAGCAAGACGAGGAAAGAAAATCCTGTTGCCACTACATAGAGAAATACTTGTATTTTACTTACATTTTATTTAGGCAAAATACATGTTGAAAATCACATCTGATTTTCATTGACGTTTCTTAGGCAGTTAGATGTGGGTACGATCTAGGGAATGTGTTTTCTTTGAATTCTGTAGCTCTTCTATGCATTTCTTATGTGCTTTTTCTTTTCTTGACCATATGTTTTTGTATTGTATTAATGAAAAATGTGGGATCCCTTGGCTGGGAGGGATTGGACTTTTGGGAACTGTTTATATGTTTAGGAAGGGGGGGGTGCTTTCTGCTTCATCTCTATTTGGCTATCACGTTTCTCAGTGCCAATTCTAGAGAGGGGAGGAATTGATCATAAAGTCTTCTATTATAGCAAGCATATGCTTTCTTTACTGCCAATTCCATTTTTATTTATGTAAATATGACCAGGTTTATGTTATTAGATCATGTAAAACTAAACACAAATTATTATGCCTTAGAAATAAGTTGTAGTAATATACAGAAGTTATTTCTAAATTCTCTAAATGTAAAATATTAATTAGATTTCACTCAGCACTGAAAACACAAGGTGAACAGTTAAGTGAGCTGTAAAGAAATTTCAGTTCTTTTTAGAGGGTTGTGATTTTATTTAAATTCTTGTGGGGGCCGGCTCGATAGCCCAGTGGATAGGGCACCGGCATACCACATGGGAGGCCCCGGGTTCGATTCC
>PVKH010013451.1:0-11036 GCA_004027955.1 Chaetophractus vellerosus | reverse complement strand
CTGTGAAAAGGCATTTCATTAAATATTGTATGTTTGGAAAATGGGACCTCAATAAATAAATACTTTAAATAAAGACTCTTGGGAAGTGGGTGTGGCTCAAGCAACGGAGCTCCTGCCTACCACATGGGAGGCCCCTGGTTTGTTTTCCGGTGTCTCCTAAAGACGACAGCGAGCTGGCACAACGGGCAGGCATGGCAAGCTGATGCAATAAGATGATGCAACAAGAGACACAAGAAGAAAAACCTAATGAGGGACAGGGGTGGCTCAAGTGATTAAGTGCCTCCCTCCCACATCAGAGGTATATGGATAGGTAGAGGCTGAAGACTTTCCTAAACAATCTTGCCACATCCTCAATGACATCTTCCAGTTCAAATATTCTTTATTCTGCTTCAGTTTGGTCTCTTTAGTGATAAGATATCTGTATCCTCTTAATTTTTGTGGCTCTTTCTACATCCCATTTTCAAATTTCCCACTGGGAAAAAAAGAGGACACAGTAGAGGAGATTAGGAATGGAAGGAAGTCAATTGTGTACAGTCTGGCTCTAGGCCACCAATATCTACACAAGACCCCTTTGAAGATATCAGTTTTGTATATGCTCCCTTCATTTGAATCACAACAAAAAGCAAAGGGGCATCTCTTGTGGGGAAATATCTAGTGGCAAGTGCAAAACTTTCATAAATTTTTAAATCAAATTCTCAGATTTCTTATCAGGAATCAATGTTAACATCAATTCTTCTCAAACTCCCGAAACTCTGAAGGGGAGGGAAGACTTCCTAATTTATTCTATGAGGCTAGAATCACCCCAAAGCCAGATGAAGATATCACAAGACAAGAAAACTGTAGACCAATATCCCTTATGAATATAGACGTAAAAATCCTCAGCAAAATATTAGCAAACTGCATCCAAAAGCATATTAAAAGGATTATACATCATGATCAAGCAGAATTTATACCAGAAATGCAAGGGTGGTTCAGCACAGGAAAATCAATTAATGTAATACACCATATTAATAGAATGAAAGAAAAACAAAAAACATGATCAACTCAATTGATGCAGAAAAGGTGTCTGACAAACCCAACATTCTTTCTTGATTTAAAATATCCAGAAAACTAGGAAATGAACTTCTTCAACAGGACAAAGGGCATATATGAAAAATCTACAGCTAATATCGTACCAAACAGTGAAAGATTGAAAAATTTCCCCTAAGATCAGAAACAAGGCAAGGTAACATGCTTTCACCAATGCTATTCAACATTGCTGAATGCACTAGTACTACTATTGGAACTAGTACTATTCTAGTACTATCTAGGGCTTTCAGTACTTATGCAATTATGCAAGTAAAAGAAGTAAAAGGCATCCAAATTGCAAAGGAAGAAGTTGAAACGATTCCTATTTGCAAATGATATGGCCCCAAAGAATCTACACAAAAGCACAAGAGCTAATAAATGCACTTAGCAAGAGTGGCAGGGTACAAGACCAACATAAAAATCAGTAGCCTTTCTATACACTGAAAAGCAAACCAATGAACAATCCAAAAAGGAAATCAAGAAACCAATTACATTTACAAAATCAACTAAGAGAATAAAATATCTAGAAATAAACTTAACCAAGGATAAAAATGACTTATCATGGAAAACTACAAACCATTACTGAAAGAAACGAAAGAAGACCTAAATAAATGCAAAGATACTCTAGGCTCATGGATTGGAAGACAATGACATTTAGTTGTCATTACTGACCAAAGCAATTTACAGACTCACCACAATCACAATCAAAACAATTTACAGACTCACCACAATCACAATCAAAACAATACTGCCAATTTATAAAACGGGCAAAAGACTCCAATAGACATTTTTTCAAAAATATAAAATGGCCAATAAGCATATGAAAAAAAGCTCAATATCATTAGACACTAGGGAGATGCAAATCAAAATCAAAATGAGATTTCACTCCACTAAAAAGGCTATTATTTAAAAATTAGAAAATAACAAGTAACAAGTCTGAGAGAGGATGCAGAGAAAGAGGAAGCCTAGTACATTGTGGAGGGAATGTAAAATGGTGCAGCTGCTGTGGAAAAGTTTGGCGGTTCTTCAAAAAGTTAAACATAGAACTCCCACATGACTCGGCCACCCCACTTCTAGGTATATGCCCCAAAGAATTCAAAGTAGGGACTCAAAGAGATAATTTGTACACCAATGTTCATGACATTCATAACATTATTCGCAATAGCAAAAAGAAGGCCAACCCAAATGCCCATCAAAAGATGAATGGATAGTCTCTCATCCCCCACTGAAAGCGGTGCATGCAAAGCCACCTTCCACCTACAGCTGGCCTCCTTGAGGGTCGGAAATGATGGATCTCTTCCCCTGCTCTTTTGAACCCTTTGTGCTGAATGGCCATTTGCAGAAAGTTTCTGTTGTGTATGAAACTGTGTTCCTATGCAATACCACATAGCAACTCACTCCACAGGCCTACATTGTGAAATTTTTAGAAAGAAATGTGATTCATATGTATATGTAACACCACCTCTACAGTTCATGGACGGATTCAAATGCATCTACGCCCCTGGCTTTATGGATTCTACCTGTGAATTTGGGCCCTGTGAGGCTAGCAAACCTTGTGAGAATAAAGCCTTGTGTAGAGAGGAAAGAGGTCTGGAAATCTTTCCCCTCAGGTTCCCGTGCCTGTGTCTGTGGTTTCACATGTCTGTGCTGAGATCGTGGATATTGCTATGACATGGTTGATGACGATTCCTGTTTATGCAGCCCAGGCTATGTTGGACTGAGAAGTGAAGAGGACACTGTTGATTGCATCCTGAAGGCCTGTGAGCATAATTCTACCTGCAAAGATCTGTAGCTCATCAGTATACATTAGTATTTTTATTAATGCACACTAACATAAGTTAACCCATAACAATTTAGTTAACTTCTGTCTATGTGATATGTTTCAGGCTAGAAAACAGAAACTCAGGCAACATTTTAAAAAAATTTAATAATAAAAAAATGTAAATTTACCATTCTCTCTATTCAAATTTTTATATAATATTTTTAAAAGTATTTTTTATTGGAGCAGTTGTGAACTTACAAAACAATCATGCATAATATGCATAATTCCCATACAGCACCCCAACACCTACATTTTTGTTTGAACATTTGTTACAGATTATGAGAGAACATCATTGGACTATTACCACTATTGTCTATAGCATACATTTGGTATATTTTTTCCACACATCCCTATTATTAACACAGTACCTCCTTTGACATAGTTGCAAGGAAATTACAATATTGCTGTTAACTACAGTCTGTAAGTTACATTAATTGTATTTTTTTCCCATGCATTACCACTTTGTATTAGTGATATATATTCGTTCCGGTTCATAGAAGGATATTCTTGTATTTGTACTATTAACAGCAATGATCATCCACCTTTGGGTTCACTATGTTATTCAGTCCTAGATTATTCTCTAAATTTCTTTTTTAAAGCAGTTTTATTGAGATATATTCACATACTATATGATCTATCCAAAGTGTACAATCAATGCCTTTTAGTATAACCACAGTGCTGTGCATTTGCCACCACAAAAAAATTTTAGAACAATTTCATTACTACAAAAAGAAAATCTCCACATCCCTAAGCAGTCACCTCTCAATCTCTATCCTTCCCCAGCCTACATAACCACTAATCTAATTCCATCTTTATAAACTTATTTATATTTACATTTTATATAAATGGAATCATACAATAAAAAAAGAATGGATAAACAAAATGTGGTATATATGTACAATGTGATGCTATTCATCCATAAACAGAATAAAGTATTGAAAAATACTTTATCAACTTTGAAGACATCAAGTTGAGTGAAATAAGTCAGACACAAAAGGATAGAAATTATATGATTCCAATTACATGCAAATTCAGAGAGAGAAAATAGAATACAGACTGGGGGAAGAATAGGGAGTTAATGCATAATGGGTGCAAGGTATCTGTTTAGCGTGCTGGAAAAATCTGGTAATAGGTGGCAGTGAGGATAACACAGGTTGTGAAACTGATTAATCCCACTGAATTGTATGGTTAGGCAGGAGGTTTCATGTCTAATATATAATATATACAACAAAATTTTTGAAAAGAGAGACAAAAGAGCCAACGAAAATAAAATGCAATACACGATTCTGGACTGGATCTAATAATGGAGAAAATGTCCAAAAGAGCGTTTTTTGGAACAATTTTTTAAAAATGAAGTACAGAGTGTATGCTTTAAATCTATGTTCCATTTCTTGAACTTGATAACTGTACTTAATAAGGTTATATAAGTGAATATACTTGCTCTTAGGAAATAGACATGGAAGTATTAAGTGTTCAAGGAACATGACCTATGCAACATAGTCTCAAATGTTTAGAAAGCAGAATGGTATAACAAAATGACAAAATGTTAAAAGTTGGTAAATCTGGGTATCGGGATAGAGGTATACGAGTTCTGTATTATTTTTGCCACTCTTAAGTTTGAAAGTATTTCAAAATAAATTTTAAAAAACTAATGTTAAATATAACAAACTCACTTCAAGCAATTTTATTAGAAACTTAACTGCTTTTAAAGTGAACGGACTTTGAAACATTGGAAATTTAAATATACTCAATTTTTGTACCAAATTTAACACTTCACATGAACGGTCAGATGTTAATTTAAATTTGGATCCTGCATGATTCTTTCTAAAAAGTTCGTAAGAGGTAAATAAATACCTTCTTGACCGATAAGCGCGGGGAAGAGATCTGGAAGTTCGTCTTTAGAAAACCACTTAATCGAATGCAAAGGAGCTCAATTCTATGCTGTTCTCTCTTTTTCAAAGACGCGACCCTCAAAATACTTTTAGTAGTTTAGGTTTGCTTCATTGAATTTCCCGAAACTAGGAAACTTTAATTTGCCTCTTCCCGGAAGGCAGGAAACCAATATGCCGGGAAACTCAAGCAAAGGTTTATAATTACCAGGTTCAAGTTTGCGGCCCTGCGCTGGTCGTGAAATCCACGACCTCCTAGCTATAAGCAAAACCTCAGGATTGCACTCCAGCTCTCTCCGGCAGACACTGACCTTAGGAGTCTACGAAACGCTCACGCTCCACGTAACTTTTTCTGAAACATTCTCTCGAGAGCTTGGCTTTTCCTAACAGAACCAGGGCTACCCGGGCTTCCGGAACCCGCAGGCTTCCGGAGCGACATAGGACCCGGAAGTGCCTGAAAAAAAGGGGAAATTAAACCAACAAGAACTAAGCTTCAACGCGCTGCGGAGGCCGAGGAGGGTCCAGAAACAGCGAACGCTGACGAGATAGGCCGAAGAGCCGAAGAGCCGAAGAGTATACCCCGCGCGCGGTGATTGGTCCGCCGGCCGGGAGGTAGACCGTATCTGATTGGCAGGAGAGTCACGAACCGGTCAGCCCCGGGTCGCGGGCCACGCGTGAAGAGGTTGCTGAGTTTAGGGGTCGCGGGGAAGCCGGCGCTCTGTCCGGGCCGGGTTTTCCCTGCCTTAGGACACCGAGTGGATTGCCCGACGTGCGCCGCTGAGTGGCGACGGGGCTCCTCGCTCGCCCTGGGAGGAGGACCCGCGGCAGGAAGAGCTTATGGGGAGGGAGGAGCTCGGGGCGGCTTCGCCGGCGCTGGGCACTTGTGCCGCGCCTGTCCACCGGGGCCAGTGTGCCGAGGTTGGGTAACGTGGTGTCACTGAAGGCTCTGGAAGGCAGGTTACCGTATTTAATCAGTTGTCCACCCTTCAAAGCCGCAGACCAACAGGCCCCGCCGGGCGGGCTGGATGCTCTCGCACCATCTGGGCCGTGAGGACCTGGTCACAGGCGTCCTGCCGGGTGACGCGTCAGAATCACCCCGGGAGTATTTAGAAAGACGGATAGGCCGGTCGCCCACCCCTGGGGAATTGGGTCGGAATTCCTGGGATTGGGGCCCGAGGGGGGGTGTTCTTTAAGCGCTCACCAGGCACATTCTAATGTGCAAGCTGGCGTGGAGAAGCAGTCGCCACTGCCCTTTTATCCTATAATGTGGATGTCACAGTTTGTCTGGTGGGTTTGCTCTAAGGTTGAATGAAGTCAGGTATGTAAAGCTTCCTGCACACAGATTTTAAGAACGTTTTAGTTCTTACCTCACCCCTCACCCCCACCCCCAAAAGGAGCAGTCAGTCCTGTATACAACAGCTCTATTGTTACACCTTGGAGAGCTTATCCTGCAGAAGTACTGTTATAGGTCTGGGAAAGGTGGTGGTGGTTTTTTTTTTTCTTTGCGTGGGGCGGGGTTGAGGCTTATATTTTATTTCACGAATTACCCCGTGGAACAGAGTAGTTTACTCAGAATATGAATCATTTTGGGAAAATATGAGAAAATTTCTTAATCAGCCCTAATACTCTTAAATTCGTTTTTACATCAAAAATGTACAATTTAGCATCACTTAAACGTGGAATTTTGTTGCCTTCTGTACATTAAGGAATATAGGGGAAACGGGGCCTGAGGCGGGGAAGGAGTAGGATGTTTTTTTTTGAATTAGTGAAAGAAAATCCTTCCTGTCACGTGAACCAATGAGTACAAGTGAGAGAACAGGGGCTGATGAGGTTTGTGGCTCATTTACGTGCAAGAGGAGGGATTTTCTATTGCTGAGGCTAATACCGGCACTAGCCTTTTGAAATGTAGCTAGTCCATATTGAGGTCTGCTGTAAGCGTAGACATTGGATATCTAAGACAGGATAGGAAATGAATGTAAAATATTAGTTTTCTATTGATTACATGTTGAAATGATATTTTGGAAAATTCAAAATTACATGGGTGGTTCACACTGTAATTTTATTGGCTAGTGCTGTTTTAGAGGCTATGAACATTTCTGAAGAAGAACAAGTCATTCATTTAGCAATTGTCAAAGAAGGCAGCCATGTTGAACTTCTCAGGTAGGCCTGTAGATGTACTGTGCTTCACTTCGTTTTTATGAGGGGAACCAAAGGACTAGAAAAGACTGGCAGAAACCAAGTTCCAGTTCATGGAGCCTTATGTGTCATGCTAGTTATGTCACAAGAACATTTCAATATCAATTGATAATAAAGATAGATACCAAGCTATCAAGAAATTAGGATTATGTTTAATGAGTCTAAGATGGCAGCAAAACATGTAGAACAGAAGATTTTTGTTGAAAATGTTTAAAATAAGTTCTGGCTTTAACGTTTATGAACTCTAGGTATGTGGAGTATATCTTTGCAGTTTTCCAGTGAGCTAGCAGGCTAAGGTTTCATGGAAGCTTTGTGTCTAATTTTTTTATAATTGCTTAAAAATATATTTATTTTTTCATTTATTTGAGAAAAGCCTGCTGGGGTCCAGGAGTATTGCTAGGCAATGTTGATATAAAGGTAAATAAGATAGACATGGTCCTTTTTTTCTTCAGAGCTAATGGATATCAACTCAGAGACAGTGAATAAAGAGCTAACCAAGGCATAATATGTTTTGCTTTTAGTAAGTGCTTTACCTCCGTAAATTCAACACCTTAATTGTTTTAAACATATTAATTTATATATTCTTGCTGTCATGTTAAGGAAGAGTTTATTAGGACTTAACTGTGGATTTGAAAAAAAATCAAATATCAAAGTACATGTAATTCATCCATTAATGCTAAGAAACTAAAGATGAAAACTATCTAAATTTGAGTATTTCTTTACCTTTAACTATAAGAAAAGATGAAAACAAATTTATAATAGCATCCTCTCTTTAAGCCTTTCAGTGATTTTTTGGTTCTATGAAGCTTAGTAATAGAAATGTGAAAGAGACATTGATTTATGCCCATAACAGTTTAAAATTGCTGACTTTAAGAAGTTTATATTTACTATAGCATATTATATAGTTCTTTAATCAATATATTTTAGTCTTTTTTAAAAAAAGTTAAATACAGATCTTACATTAGTTTCCTAGTGCTGCCATAACAAATTACCACAAAGTTAGCAGTTTAAAACAACACGGATTCATTATCTTACAGTTCTGTAGATCAGAAGTTCAATATGGGACTCATTGGGCTAAAATCAGGGTACGGGCACAGGGCTGTGTTCCTTTCTTGAAGCTCTAGAGGAGAATCGATTTCTTTGCTCGTTAGGTTGCTGGCAGATTGCAATCTCTTGCTGTTATAGTCCCTGTTTTCTTGATAGTCATCAGCTGAGTACTATTCCCAGCTTCTGGAAGCGGCCTACATTCCTTGCACCATGGTTCCTTTCCTCCATCTTCAGAGCCAGCAAAAGTGTGGGCCAAGACCCTCTCACCTTTTTTTTTTTTTTTTTTTTTTTTAAAGATTTATTTATTTTATTACATATCTCCCCTCCCCCCCTCTGCGGCGACACGCCGAGACTGGTCACTGCGCAGGCACGGCTTTCCCCACTTGTGGGCGGCTTCTGCTTCTATTCACGGCCGGCTCTCAGTTCGCGGGTGGCTGGCTGTGCTCCATTCGCGGGCGACCTGCCCTGCCCGTGGCGGCTTTGCCCTGTCCGTGGCAGCTTTTTGCCCTGCCCACGGTGGCTCTGGCCCGCCCATGGCGGCTTGCCCTTCTCAAGGCGGTCTGCCCGCTAGGAGAGGTCCCCGGGAACCGAACCCGGGGCCTCCCATGTGGTATGCCGGCGCCCTATCCACTGGGCTATCCAGCCGGCCCCCCTCTCACCTTTTTAATCTTTTCTGCCTCATATGTTGTCATGTCTCTTGACTGCATCTGGTGAAGGTCCTCTCCGTTTTAAGAATCCATTTGATTATATTGGGCCCACCTGGATAATCCAGGATAATCTCCCCATTTCAAGGTCTATAACCCTAATCATGTCTGCAAAGTTCTTTTTGCCATGTAAGATAACAAATGGCAGGGATTAGGGTATGTACATGTTTGGGGGGACATTATTCTGCCTACCTTCAATTGGCCATAAACAGTATATCCTGGAAGTTGTACTAATAGCCTCAATATTTTATGTTAGAATAATGTTGATAGTGACTGGTAAATTTTAATTGCATGTGTAATATGTTCCAGACACTATTCTAAACCTGTTTTCTGCATTCACTCATTTAATCCTCAGTATCACCTAGGAGGCAAGCACTATTTAGAGAGGAAAAGTAACTTGGCTAATTTCTCAAAGCTAGTAAATGGGTGGAGTGATCAGATCCTATTGAGTGCTTCCAAAAAAAATTTCTGAATGTCTGCATTTGCTAAACATGCTTAGTGGTAGGGTAGCTTTGAGTTCGGGATCTGGTATCACATTATGTGAATTCAAATCCTGCCTTTACCAGTTATTAGATGACCCTGGGCAAGTTACTTAAGCTCTCTTGAGTCTCAACTATAAACTGAATTAATAAAAATAAGTGAGGGTTAAATAAGGTACTATATGTAAAGCTATTGCTGACTATATTAGGTGGCAATTCAGCTTTTAAAAAAACAGTAATTTATTTGTAAAAAGAAATACTTCATTTAGGTACATTTGGTCTCTATGAAATGAAAACTGAAAATTAAAATTTCAACTTTTAAAAACCACAGTGCTCTTTTCTCAGCCTCTGATTTCTCCCCACTTCAGTCTAATCTCCATCTTTCTGGCAGTGTTACCTTCCAGTATTATCTGATCATTGACTGGAAACTCTTTGTCCAGACTGTAGTTAATCCAGGTAAACGTCCAAACTCCTTCAAAAGGCACCAGGACCTTTTACCAACTCTAAATCCTTTCTCCTGTCATTCCTCTGCTTTGTATTTACACAGCCATCCATTTTAATTTCTCACTGTTCTCATTTGCTGTTGTTCCTTGAGGGAGGCCTGTATTGGCAGAGGGTGAGAGAGGAGGAGGGGGTGAGGTTAATGGCAGGGTGGTTTTTTTGATATCCTGGGTCCCTGGTTATAATACCTCTAATACCACTCCAAACCCCACCCTTTTGTCTAGCGATCTCTGCTGCCATCACCTTAATTCAAACCCTCATCATCTCTGCACTTTGTCATCTCCTAAAAAAATGTGTGGCCTCCAGCCTTACCACTTTTCAGGCTACTCTCCTCCCTGCTTTCCAGAGTAATTGTTCTAAAGTACTAAATTCCACCTTAGTCTTCTACAAACCCTTCAGTGTTCCCCCTTTTCTGTGCATCTTGGCACCAGTCATGTGCTTGTACTATGGCATTTAAGTATCATAATTATTTAAGTACTCATCTTCCATTCTAAATTATGAACTCATTGAGGAAAGGGACATAAGAGATGGTTTTCTCTGATGAATTGAGTGGAGTATTTTGTCATTATCTATTTACATGTCTTTCTCTTGTCCCTAAACTGAACTCTGAGGGGAGACTCATTGTTTTATTCCTTTTTCTTTTTCTCTGTTCCTAAGCCATAGGAGACTCTTAAATAGTAATTGTTGAATGAAATTATTGAGAGAAATAGTCCAGAATATATACAGGTTTTTTCTTTTATTCTGCTTAGGTAAAAAAGTATCTGAAGCAACTGAGAATATTTAAGGTTATAATTCTAAAAGAAGCATAATCGGTGGTTAAAAACATAGATTCTGAGTCAGAGTACCTGAGTTTGAATTCTGGCTCTGCCACTTACAAGTGCTTCACTCTTCGGCAAGCTAGTTAACCCTGTGTTTGTTATTTAGCTGTAAAATAAGAATGAAAATATTAACTATCTCAGAGTTAATAGAACTAAGTAATTTAATGTTTATAAAATTTCTATAATGTCTGCCACATAGTAAATGCTTTATAATGTTCATTAAATTAAAATAGTTTGTGTTGTCATTGCTTTTGATGCTAACTTATAGTGATAGCTTATAATATGATGATAAAAATAACCCCTGTGTTTTACAATAGTGATGTTTATGGAATTTTTTACTTTCAATGATTTTAATATCTTACATTATAGAATGACCATAAATATTAAGCATTTAGAGAGTACCTGGGTATCAGTCCTCTCATGAGTAACTTACATATATTTTCTTTGTATTATTTTTCTACTGCTGCTGTAACAAATTACAGCACATATAATGACTTAAAACAACACAAACT